>PVJI01005652.1:0-94280 GCA_004026765.1 Micronycteris hirsuta
ATTGAACATCTGAAATCGAATCATATCCAATTATACAACACATAGACTTGGAACCTCATCCTTTCAAGGGCCCTTCTGTGAGCAGGGCTCTGCCGTCACTGCCAATCCCCAGCTTTTCCGTTTGGTCAGTTTAGATTCTCACGCACCCTCCCTTTCTGAGGGCCCTTGAACTGGCTCAGGACGGGAAGAAGGGAGGGGCGGTGAGGCTGCAGCCTGGAGGTTACCGGTTGTTGGGGTCCTCACAAAGACAGTAACACCCATCGCTGTTCCCCGTACGATGAGGGAGAAGAAGGCCATGCCCAGAAACCACATGGAAGGTGCTCGCACGTATGGAAGGCAGTGGGACTCTGTGAACACTGAAGTGGTGGTGTCTGCCATTTTGCTGTCCCCCAGACACTCCCAGGCTGTCGTCTGTGCCGGGGGCTCCCACACAGCCTGTTCGGGTCCCACCCTGCGCCCGCATCACAGTGGGCCATTTGGGGCTTCACACATTCTCCTTCCCCAGCAAGGCTCCTGGGAGGGGGGGCCTGGCTCCCTCCCCTTTGTCTTATTTTCAATGCCCGGGATATCGCAGGAGCTCAGAAAATGTGTGTTGTTTTCTGTGTATTCAAAGTTAGAGCAGTAATTCACAAAATACACACCTCTCGTGGACTCGGGTAAATTCTTTCTTTAATTGAAATGCATTCATTTGGAGAAAGCAATGCTGATAGAAAGCAGATAATGGGAGGACCGATGGTCTTCTCAGCGCCGTGGCCCCGCAGGACGTGGGCGACAATGTGGCGTGTTTAGATCCCAGACCTGTCGGGGGAGGCGCGGGGACGATCCGTTTGCGCACAGAGCGCCCAGGACCAATCCCAACTCGTAGTAATTACAAATTCTAAATCACGCCATTTTTTTTTCTGGAAATACTTTTATGCTCTGCTTTATTTGTCACCGTTAATAATAACGATAATGATAACAATAACGATAAAACTACTGTGTGATTAAGGTGCAGAGAAGCAATTAGGAAACAAAATACCAGGTTTTAGTGAGCCTTGAACTAGAATAATTACATGGACGTTCACATGAGAGCTGGTTCCAGAAGATCCTGTGACTGGGAGTTGAGGTGGGTCTGTGATTCTGTTAACCTGCTCCCCGATATCAGTCAGTCACTTGTTCGTTTGACAAATATGTGTTACGTGTCTCGTACAGTGTGCTGGGTGCTGGGGTGCGATGGTAGCGGGAATGTCCCCACTCTCTAGGGCTGTGGGTGGTGGCAGACAGGGGCATGTCTTGCAGCAAGGTGTGACGTGGCCAGCAATGGCCGTGGCAGGTACTGCAAGCTGTGTGGGTATTTTGCCCAAGCTGAGGCCTGAGGGCCGAGTCGGAGGCACCCAGACGAAAGAGGCCCCGTGCTGGAAGAGAGCTCAGTACTTTGGAAGCCTAAGGAGCTCGATCCCTTCCCTGTGAAGGGCAGCAGTCGGACCCGAGCGGGAGAGGCCGGTCTGCACCGCACGGAGGGCGGCAGGGAGCCGCTGAAGGTCTTGTCGGAATAGTGACCGGGTGCGCTCCTCACAGTGTTCTCTCTGGCTGCGTTGTGTCACGATGAGACAGGAAGCAAGGACGCAGTGCAGGTCCAGATGCAGAAATTCGTGACGATGGGGGCCTGGATGTTGACAGTAGCTGTGAGGAAGAGAAAAGCGGGAAGGTCGGAGCCGTTCGGGACGGGCGGTGATAATAACAAGGATATGCGCGCCGCGAGTTGACGCTGTGTGCCAGGCCCAGCAGCGGGCACTGCGCGTGTGGACTGGGTATAATCTTTGAACAAAGCCTGTGAGGTCGGGTTCATTAGCCCCATTTAGGGGTGAGGAAACTAAGACCCAAAGAAGTTAATTAATGGGCCCCAGACGCACACCTAATCTGAGTGGCCAAAGTGAACCAGCTCCTGTCTGGGTTTGAACCCAGGTCCCTGCTTGACTTCAGAGCCCAGGGTCCCAACTACTACATCCGGTGACATCTGTCACTCAGGTAGGAGGGTGGGCTGAGCAGATGAGTGTAGTGACAAATGCACCAGACAGTCCCTTGGGGCTCCCTGGGGAGCCTGCATCCCCAGGGTGTCCTTCTTGCTGCCCAAAAAGCCCTTTCCCCCAAGTCTTAGAAATACACAGGAGCGGGCGGTGGGAGCGGGGCTGCCTCCACCCTCTGTCCTCGCTGGGCCTGCTAAGCCCTGGCCTGGCCCACGCCCCAAACCAGACTGCCGCTGCCCTCCCGGGGCCCGGTGCGCCCTGATTGAGAACCAGCTGATTTCATAGCGCCCCGTCTCGTCCCATCTGAGGGAGCATTTGTAGACAGTTCACTACTCCCTGAGCAGTTTAATGGCCATCTTCTTCTTTCTTTTTCCCAGAATAAGGTCCATAAATTGGTGCTTTTGGAGGTGTAGCACCACGCGACCTGCACGGGACAGCGAACTTAAGAACACAGCCGTGTCCTCCACTCACCCCCCGCTTCCCATGGGCCCTCGGTTTGTGTTCATCCTGTGGGGCCGGGTGGGCCAGTCCTGAAATTCTCAGCTTCACCCGCTTCCTGATGAGCCTGTTGCTCCTTGTCACCACTCCAGCCTTGTCCCTGGTCCTAGGACAGGCGAGTAGCTCTGTACAGTGGGGACAAGTACCCTGAAATGCTACTCAGAAGCCCTGGGCCCTGACTCTGGCCCAAGTCCCCTGACTTCTGGATCTCATGTGTTCTTACAAAAACAGAAATACACATCCCTGCTTGTTGGGTAAGTCCTGTGGATGTGAAGTCAGGTAGTAGATTCATGCATTTACTCCCCCACTGCGTGTTCAGCACCTACTATGTGCCAAGCACAGTTTCAAGTGCTCTGGAGAGAACAGTAAACAAAACAGCTACTGCTTACCTCTCTCATGGAGCTTACCTTCTAGCAAATGGGAAGACGGTAAGAAAACCAGTAACAAAAATATGTAATATGTTAGGTATACAATATGGTAAGAAGTGCTAAGAGCTCCATGTTCCAAACAGTGGCCTAGGAAATTCTGACCAATCCTTCTGCCCCTTGGAACATCAACGAGGTGGTGAAGAACTCTCCGACTCCCCGACGGGGGTGTGGGGCAGGACACAGGCCCACAGGGTTGAGCCAGCACCTTGGGCCAGTTTCCCCTCGGACGGTTTGCCAGTTCGGAAGGGACAGCTGCGAGCTGAGCTCCTGCGGGACCAGAGGGCCAGGACCGGAGTCCTGAGTCCCCCACGGGGCCGGTAGAAACCGGCGACCCCTGCACTTGCTTTGGGTCAGGGCTCTGAAGGACTGCACACTGGGCCCTCTCAGCTTCAAATCGCCTCAGTTCCTCAAAGTGAGTTAAGATGATCTCAGATCGCTTGCGCACCCAGGTACCCAACCGACGATCTTGGAAGGAACATAGCCTTACCCTAGGCCTCAGGTTTTTTTAAAAAAGTAATGTGCAAGGACAGAATCTGGCACACAATAAAAAAAATAACCAAACACAAGGAGACAACATGAGCAAATATCATTACAAACAACAAAAAATAGGAGCCGAGCCCCAGGGCAGCTCCAGGTACATCAGAGTCACCAGACACAGACTTTGACCGTGCCCATCACGGCCGGGGCGTTCAAGGACAGAACCAGGGCTTTCAGCAGAGAACCATAAACCGTACTGTTGAAAATAACCACATGCAAGCAGTACCCCAAACAAAGAACCCAATACTGAGTTTAACATGTGCAGCCAGAGGAAGAACTGGAAACTAAAAAACTGCTTAGAAAAAAATATCCAACACTAAGTACAGAGGGACAAGAGGGAAAAAAACACCAAAAGCAGGAGGGAGGAGACACTGGATTGCAGTGCAAACGCCAACGCAGGTGGCATCGGGATTCCAGAGCGCACGGAGGAGAAAGGGGCCAGGGCAGTAGTTCAAGAGCTGGTGGGTGACAGTGTCTCTAGACTGTCAAAAAGACATCCAGTCACAGATTCAAGAGGCTCTGCCAACTGCAAGCAGGACAACCAGACAGGGTCCCACGCAGAGACCCCCGCGCACGAGGTTGCGGCACGCCAGGCCTCACCAGGCCCTCCGTGGCATCCTTGCCAGCCTGCAGGCAGGCGTCGTTGTCCCCACTGGGAAGACGGGAAAACCCAGTCTCCTTCCAGGGGCTCGCGTCGCCTCCCGCGTGAACTGACACCAGGCTCTGCTGGTGGCCCAGTCTCCGGAGCAGCCACCTGCAGCGGTACCCTCTCTTTCTCCCCCTCTGTGGGAATCTCCAGGCCCAGAAGATAAGTCAGGACCCTCGGAGTCTCCCCGAGGCGCGTCCAGGGATCCCCAGACAAGACCTGTGTGCACGTTGAATCGCCTCGCTGTGTTTTCGTTTCTCAGTCCCGCTAGAGCCCTGAGGGTGGGGATAGGTCCCTGTTGGGTTCTGTGTGTTTGTTTACTGTTTCTACCTCCCCGGTATCTGGCATAATGCTGACCTGGGGCAGGAGTTTAATAAATCTTCAGTGAACAAATGATTGAAATGAGGCTTGTGTTATTGTCCCATTTTATAGTTGGGAAGAGCAAGTCTCAGAACCATGAGTTGCGGGTCCCTCGGAGAAGTTGAAGGAGCCGCGCTCAGGTCCTCTGACCCCTGAGGCATGCCCCTGTACTCACACCCCATAGCACTCTGGGTGCAGGTGCCTGGAAGCTCGGCCCAGGCTCTTCCAAATCCGTGGGCTTTGCGTGACATTTCTAATGCCAGGTGGGTTTATTCGGAGTTGGACCTGGTTTGAAATGCCTGAGCAAAATGAGCAGAAAAGTCAAAGTACTCCTCTCAGTCCTTCATGTTTGCAGCTGATGTTTGCAGCATCCTGATGGTCCGTGCTTGGGGAAGATACCCCCCCTCCCCCATGCTGCCTTTGATTTTGGAGCGATTGGAAATTTTCAGAGCGCACTGAAGTCAGCACGCCCGCAGAGGCAGCCACGTTCACAGCCCAAAGTCACAGCCCACATGTGTGGGGGCCTCTTTTCACTGCATTCTCCTCGAGAGTGACCCTGTGGGAAGGGGCGTCATGCCAGGGAGGCGGGCGGTCCCAGGCTCTGTGGACCCTGCTCCATCTGCCCGGGGGGGCTCCATTGACTGGTGGACGAGTGGGCCCAGCGCCTGGGCAGCACAGGGCGGGAACGAACAGGGCGCCTTGCATGGGCCACCCACCCCAGCTCCTTGAAAAAAACCCTTCATTCCAGTCCAGGCGGCTCCACACCCCGGGCGCCTGCACCCACTCTCTGCATCTGCAGCCGGGCGATCACACACCTGTTGGGGTCACTGCATGGACGTGGCAGGCGCTGAGGGTTTTACAGTAAAAGGCAGTGGCCCCATCAGACAGGATCGGCTGCACTGGCCCTTAGCAGGGCAAAGGCACCGCCCCCCTTGTCCCGTACAAGCCGCTGCTCGTTTCTGTCCCCAACTAGCAAACACTCTGCCCTGCTCAGGGCCCACAGGACCCGCCTCTGCTTCTCTTTTGGGGACTCGTATCACTCACCATGGCCTCTGGTCTTCTGGATCTGGTGGCCTCAATTCCTCCTTGCGAGAGATCCCAGGGTCAGGGTCCTTGGGGCCCATGAGAACGACCCCACTGGGCCTGCGGTCAGCCAGGGGTGTGGACCTCTCTGCTCCCTGCACTGAGCCAGGCCTGCTCCCGCCACAGCCCCCACGCGGTGGCATGTCCCCAGGCTCCTCCACTGACCCTCTGCCCCAGGGAGCGGTCCCCCTTTCTTTTCTTACCTGGCTCCTGGTCTCCTGAGCCCCACAGAACATCCACACCCAGCCTGGGTCCCTCTGATTCTTCGGCTCTGGGACAGGAAGGCTCTGGAGGTTGTTGGACTCTGGAAACTCTCATTTTACCTAAACTAACCTTTCTGAAATTGGGGGGAAGAGGGAAAGATGCAGAGGAAGGAGAGACGTGGCAATGAATGCGGGCATGAGAGATTTGCCAAGTATCTAAATACCGTCCTCGCCACACTCCCTGTTCCACTGAATAAAGAAAACAGAGGTGCCTTCAGGCCTTTTTTCAATCAAGATTTTATTAAAAAGGAACAAAGTTTCAATCACCAAGCAAACAATTCACAAAGACGTTTTCTGGAATAATGAGAATAATACAAGCTATCATGGGGAAGAGCGGAACCTGTGCCAGGCCCCGGGCTGGGGGTCTGGCCTCCATCATGCTTGCTCCCCCCGTGAACGTTTTGTAGACCAGGAGACAGGTTCAGAGACATCTGGCGACCTGTCCAGGGGCACAGAGCGCGTGAGACGTGAGTCCGTGCTGCTCCCAGGGACTCTCACGGCAAGGCCCCACCCGGACCACGGCAGGCAGCCGGAAGGCCCCGCCGTGGTGCTTCCCACAGCACCAGCGACAGCCTGAAGCTGTTCTGACCACAGGGGGTGCCCACGTTTCCTGTCTATTTCCCCTTCCTGAGCCTTCTGTCTGGACAAGGGCTGTGACCACATCACAGTGTGTTGGCCCAGCCCGGGCTGAATTGCAAGCTGGTGAAACTGAAATATCCGTGTAAAACTAAACATACTCTCATTTACCAAAGGTAAATGGAGCCTTTCCCTAGTCTGAAAGGTTTCCATTTTCCTGCCTCCCATCTCCTCAGCTTGCCTTGATTTTCCATAATGTTGACCTTCTGAAAGAAATGAGTAAACAACCTGGCAAGTCCAGGCATCTGATTTCCTGGCTGCAGGTGCAGAAAACCCACGAGGGAGTCACCTGGCAGGGAGGCCTAGGTGGGCCTCAGGCCCACCCCACACCAGGCCCCCATCTTTGTGGAGGAAGGGGGCTCCTGGCTGCTTTTGGTCATTGTGAAGCCTGCGTCCCCTCTGCCCAGCTGCCTCCACAGGCTCAGCTGCAGCTCTGTGCTTGGGGCTCTGTGACGGGGGAAAAAGCAGGCAAAACGCATTCCACGCAGGACCTGTTATTGCTGTAGAAACCATTAGTGTTATTTTCAGGGCCGCTACGTTAATGGGGGAAGGCCGAGTCTTGGAAAACGTCGCCTTCAAGCACGGTGACGCTTCCTTCAGGTTACATACCCGGGCACCAGGCAAACGCTCGGAAAGCAGCGGCGTCCTTCCTTGAGACGGGGACGGCGGGCGGGCGGGCGCCGCCACGCACCACCAGCGGTGGCTGTGCAGAATGAGAATCAGCCCTCCTAATCAGCCCTCGGTCTGGATAATACCAGCAATAGGAAAGGTTACAGCTTCTTCTCTGATGTGTTGCTTCTTCAGAGAGTATTAAAGTGTTTTGAATCTATTTTTTAGGAATCTTGAATCCACCGGTGGAACATTTTTGATGGTGTGGGTAATGCGGAAAGCAGCCACTTGGGAAGGCTGGGCCGTGAGAGGCGCCCAAGGGTGTTGAGCAGTTAGGACGCAAGCTGTGTGGAGCACGTGCTGAGACGGGAGTGGGGGTGGCCAGGAAACGGCGCTCTTTCTTTCACCTGCTGAGGGGTGGAGAAGAGGGAGACACTGCCTGTCCTGGGAGTGGACCACACTGTTTTGGAACGGAGAGTCAGAAAAAAGTTCCATCCTCATGGAAGGCATCCTCAAGCCCTGCTTCGTATTCTTGTTGTTTCAGCTTCCCCCCGCCACCCCATCCTGCCTGGACTCTCCCTACCCACAGCACGGATTTGTCAAAAAGAGGTGATGGAACTGTGGACGTTGTAGCAGGTGGTGTGCTGGTTGATTTCATGCATTGACGTGATTGGGCCTGGGGAGGGACAGGTGTTTGTCCAACATCAGTCTGCGTGTCTATGGGGGCGTTTCTGCGTGGGCTTCACATTTGAATCAGTGGGATGAATAGGAAGGTTGCGCTTTCCAACGTGGGTGGGCATCAGCTCTTCAGGTGAAAGCCCAAATGGAACAAAAAGGCTGGCTGACACCCCCACAAGTGAAAGGAAGACCCCCCGCCTGCCTGTCTGAGCTGGGACGTGGGTTCGTTCCTGCCTTTGGACTCAAACGGACACATCGGCTCTTCCTGGGCCTCCAGCCTGCCAGCTCTCAGACTAGAGCTTCCCCCAGCTTCCCGCTTGCCAATGGCGCACCGGTCTTGGGACTTCCCAGCTTCCGGAATCACATGGGCTGATTCCTTATCATATTGTCTTTATATACGGGGTCGGGCACAAATAAACCCCCTTTTTATTATAAAATCTTTTATTACAAAATCATAAGCATATAATTCTGTAACATAACAATATCACACTCAAGCATCCCATATGACATTTTAGGTGAAATGTTCGAATTAAAACTATAAATGATTACACCCAAATTGTTACCCCACCAGCCACACTCACGCAGGCGTCACTTCTGCCGACCCTGTGTATCTATGCTGTCGGCTCTGTTTCTCTGGAGAACCTGAGTAACACGGATGATATTAAGAAGGCAGGGACTGAAATATTAAAATCATACCCGAATTCATAACCTGACCAGATCAGCTGTGTCCTCTATGAGAAAAAAGGGTCCTCAAATCCCCAAAGTGTTCAGAATGAGGCCAGTGGCTCCAGAAAGCTCTCTGGCCCCACCTCTCTGCTAAGAAAATCGGAGGCGAAGAACTGAGTTATGAGGGGAAAGAAGGAGAGGGTGGCAGGAGGGACAGGGAACGCATGGAGTCCTGGCCTCTCCCGCCTGGTACCTCCTGGCTCCTCCCACCCAGGAAGCACCTGGGAAGAGCACAGGACCCAGGCCCAGCTCCACGCCCCCCACTCCCCTCCTGGCCTGGCTGCCTAGGAGCAGGCCCAGCCTCAGGGTCCTCCTGAGATCCTGGAAGTAAAACTCAGCATTATCCGAGTGCTGCAGACCCCTTTTCATGGGCTCGAGACCCAGGTCCTTGCGAGAGTCCCTCCCACACCCTCGGGACTGCTTTGGTGAAAAAAACAGAAAAGCCCCTGGCAGCCTCCAGCAGCTCTCCTCTCCTGACTGCGTCCCTCCAGGTGGCTCTTACCAGCCCAGCCTCTGGTTCCACTCAGGCGACAGAGCCCTGGGGCTGGTGAGTGGGGCAGGGAGGGCCACAGGCCCAGACCTCGGGCTGGGCACTGAGAGGAGCTGAGGTGCGTGCCTCAGAAGCAAGGTCTTTCCGAGCACCCACACCCCATGGTCAGCTGGGATGTGGAAGGTCCATTCATGCAGTCCACACGGGGTGGGGGCTCCAGCTGGTACAGATCCCACAGCCCACCGAGGCACTATTACCAAGAATAAAAATAATGCTAGACTCTGGAGCTCAGTGGTTAAGCACACAGGTTTTCTAATCAGATCCAGCTTCCTATCTCCACTGTACTTTGTTAGCTATTTTATCTTCCAGCAAGTTAAGTAACCTCTCTGAGACTCGCATGTGAACCTTGTTATGAGGAGTAGATTCAATCAAATAATGAAGAATTTAGCTCTGTACTTACTAGGCTGAGTGCGCAATAAATTTTGTTATCCTTTCTCTTTGGACCATCAGCACTTTACCAGATATATCAGCGCCCATAAGACAGCACACAGCTCTAGGGTCTTGGCAAATAACAGTATTCTGTCCACAAAAAATGGTATAAAAATGAGTTGGAGTGATCCACTGGAGTATGTTAGTAGGGAAACCCCATGTGAAGTGACCATTTCATTTGTACTCACATTCACTCATTCAGCAAACACACCTATGTCCCTGCCCAGGCCCTTAAGGAACTCATAAGCTAGAGGAGGAATCAGACCCAAGATCAAGATCAGCTTTGAGCCCCCATTACAGCCCAGAGAAGGAAGACACAGCCCAGACTTGGGATTAAAGAATTGTGAGGGAAGGCTTCCTGGAGGAGGTAATGACTGTACTGAAGCTTCAGTTCCAGTTAGACAAGCAAAGAGGTGGCAGCAGAGCCTTCTGGGGAGGACTGTGAATGCAGAGGCAGAGACAAGAAAAGAGTGGGTGGAGGTGGGAAGGGAAGGTGCAGGAGTGTGTGAGGTGAGGCATCAGGCTGCAGACCAGACTGGGCCCAGGCCTGGGGGACATGTGGGCTGCATGGCAGGGCTTGAGCTTTGCCCTGAGGACAGTGGAGAGCACCTGAGGAGCTTGACACAGGTGTAGCATGGCTGGGGTTTCATTTTTTGAAAGCTTGGAGGCCTGCTAGGCTCCCCACCCTGGAAAGCCACAGCCTGGGATTCGGCAGCGTTTCTCCCTTCTGAAAACATCACAGCATCCCAGGCACCATAATGAGGAGCCTTCAGGCCAGGGCCCACCCAGGCTTCTGCTAGAGATGCTGTACACACTGATATGAGTGTGTATGTGTGTGTGTGTGTGCGCGCGCATGTGTGTACACATGACATTACTTTAAGGAACTGGTTCTTGTGATTATGAAGCCTAGCAAATCCAAAATCTGCAGGGCAGGGCATCAGGCCAGACACCCAGGGAAGCGTCCATGTTGCAGTTCAAGTTCAAAGCCATCTGCTGGCAGAATTCCCTCTTGCTCAGGGGAGGTCTGTCTTTTGCTCTTTTTAGACCTTCAACTGATTGAATGAGGCCCACCCCCATTAGGGAGGGCAGTCTGTTTATTCAAAGTTCAACAATTTAAATGTTAATCTCACCCAAAACACACTCACTGAAATATCCAGAATGATGTATGACCACACATCCGGGCACCATGGCCCAGCCACATTGACACAGACGATTAGCCAGCACAGCCACCCCTCCAAGTGGGCCTGACCCTTCACTCAGGTGCCTGGCTTAGGTGAACAGAGAAGGGCACTGCACAAGGACACACGTGCAGCGCTGGGCCACACCCCCTGCGTCTGGGGGTCTCCGCTCTCCAGCCTCTGGCCTGCGCCCTGTCCCTAGACTGACCCCATGGCTGCTGGGAGATGAGCAGTGAGACACGCCCACAGCAGCTGCAGCTCCGTGGCCAAGGGAGGGCAGCCTCTCCAGCCAGAGCCCCTGCTCCTTGGTCCCCAGACCCGGTGGCTGCCTCTCTGCTCCCCGCACCCCCCCGGTAAGAAGGAGAAGGAAAATGGGAGTGAAATATTCTGTGATGTCCCCACAGCAGGGAAGATTCTGGGTGTGATACGTCACACATGGGGGCTTCTCCAGGTGACCTGAGCACGAGGGCCAGCTTCTCCTGCAGTGTCAATAAGCACATGGTCCCAGCCTGGCCAGTGGAATCTTTAGGGTCACTAGGTGCTCCCCGGGGGCCCGGGCTCAGAGTGACGGGGTGATGGGGAGAAATGGGTCAGGAAAGTAGGTCCACTCGCGCAGGCCTTGACCGGGGCTCCCCTAGAAATCCGAGCATCCCAGGCACAGGAGCGCTGACAACCCAGGTCCCGGTGGCCCGGAATCAGGCCACGGTCTGCGAGGACAGAAGAGATACAGCCTAAAAATACGAACTGACTGCCGGGACATGAGGCAAAGAGGGGAAGCCACCTCTCCTCCGGTGGAAAATCAATGCCGGGTGTCAGGACTCCCCATTGACAGCTTAATTAGACAGGACACGACGCCGCTTCGCCCTGGACTCACACCAGGAAGAGAGAGCCGGAGGGACTTCTAGGGTCTCGGCCGAGCCAGCCACCGCACTGAGCCCCGGCTGCCCGCGCCGCCTGCTCGGAGCAGAGCGCTGCGGAGCGACTTCCCTACTGTAAGGCTCACTCCACTCCCCAGACCTTCCCTGCACCGCAGCAGCGGGTCCTTCATCCACCGTCCGTTAGTGGCAATGCTGCTGCGATGCCATAGGAGCTTAACTCCTGTTTCTATCGGTTGGCCTGTGCTACCGATGGGCTCCGTGATGCAGGGTGGGCAAAAGTGGGTTTGCGGTTGCTCGTTTGGACAATCACATAAATAGATAAGGAGACCAGAATAAACTGGTCCGCCACCCACCACTGTGAACTCCTTTGCCCACCCTCATGCAATCCGTCGTTCCACCTGAAGTCACAGAGCCTACTGACGGCGTCGGGGACTTGCTGGCAGCCCCTACACCAGAGATCAGGCTCAGTCTCGACCTCAAGAACTTCCAGGTCTAGTGGGAGACAGGCGAGCCCGCGGGAATTCCAGCCCATGCGCACACTCAGGCGTCACCCGGGGCCAGTGTCCAGGGAAGGCTGCCCTGAGGAGATGCTAAGACTTCAAGGACGAGAGGGAGTGAGTCTCGGTGAAGGGGAGCCCACACTTGGGCTGAAGTGTAGAAATAGGAAGCAGCAAACTTGCGAGGGAGTGCCCAGTGGGCGTGAAGTACCAGGCTAGGAGTGGCCAGGGATGGTGCCCTGGAGGCCAGCAGGGCTTTGGGAACCACGTGAGGGAGTTTGGACTTGACCCCTTAGACTGTAGGCCTGGAGGCTTTTAGAGGGAAAAGTGAGTGGTCATAGGTACATCTTAGAAAAATGCCAGCTGCAACACAAAGAACAAACAGATTGGGGTAGACGCGACAGGTGACAGGAAGGGCAGGTGGAGCACAGGTGGAAGGGGGCACGGGGGTCAGGGATGCTGGAGAAGTATCGAAGCGGCATCAGTGAGGCTGCTTGGGGGGGCAGGACTGTTAAAGCTGAGTCCCCCTCTGCCTTGGTAACAGCCCTTGGGGGCCAGAGCAGACAGCAGAGGGAGCAGATCCGGCCTGGGGAGGGGAGAGTGGGAATCCAGGGGCGCACATGCTGAGTGTGAGGTTCAGGCAGGACATCCAGGTGGAGATGTCCAGCAGGATTTGAAGGGGACAAACATCTGGCATTTGAGCAATAATTAAGTGCAGACGCAGGAGCAGGATCCCACCGGGGCGTGGGAGAGGCAGGCAGGAAAAGAACGTGATAGAATCCTGAGACACACCAGCACTTACCACGAGAGAGCCAAGCCCCCAGCGGCGGGATCCGCAGAGGCTAGCGCCTGCCTGCCATGCAGGAGGAGAACCACCCGGGTGGGCAGCCCTGCGTGGGATGCCAGGTCCCCACCACGGGACCCAGACCGGCACTCAGGGAGCCAGTGGGACGTCATCATAAATGGTGTCAGCCCGGCAGCTCAGGCTCACGTTTCCACCGCAGGGACAGTGGAGACCTGCTGCGCTTTTCCGAGTGCCTGTTTTTCAAAGAGACCACAAGAGGGGGGAGGGACGGGGGGAAGGGTCTTGACCAGGTCACACAGCACCCAGCCTCGACTCCCCGTCTGCTGCCCCCTGCCCCCAACCCTGGGGGGTGGGGGTGGGGGGCTTGGGGTGGCATGGCAGAGAGCAGAGGGGACACAGCAGAGTGTGCTGGTCCCTGGTGCCAGCAGGACCCACTCCTTCAGGTGGGGGAGTGGGCAGGCTGACAGGAATCAGAAAATGCTGACCACCCCCCTCCCCAGGTGAACAAGAAGGGACATCAGTATGATTTTAAAACAGGAGCTGCCAAAACAGTATGTAACGGAAAGTCGCCCCTGCCCTGTGGGGATGCTGGCCAAGAGAGCTGCCTGAATTGAATTTGTGAGTAACAGGCAGGGTGGGGGGGTGAGGAGGGATAACATATACCCTCCTTCCCTCCATCCTGGAGCTCCCGCAGCCTGCCTCTGCCCGACACTCAGAAGGAGTCTAGAATCTCTCACTCTGTGATGGGCAAAGGCAGCCCTCCTCACCCAGGGCCCTGGAACAGGGGCGGCCACCACACACACCCAGAGGCTAGAGGCTCAGCAGAGCCCAGGCAGCAGGAGAGGGAGCCGGGCGTAAGCTAAGGGGGAGATCCGGGGTACACAGTGCATGCCAGCCGGTGTCTCTTTTCACCTTTGTGTGTGGACACGTGGGAGGGTGTGTGCTCACTCAGGCTGCCTCAGCCCAGCGCCGCAACCCGGGTGGCTTATCACCACAGACATTTGCTCCGCAGAGTTCTGGGGGCTGGAAGGCTGATCAGGGTGCCAGCATGATCCTATCCTGGGGAGAGCCCTGTTCCACGCTGCCGACTGCTGACTTCCCCTGGGGTCCTCATGTGGCAGAGAGCAGAGAGGGGACACAAGCTCTCTCGTGTCCTCTTATAATGGTACAGTCCCTTTCCTGAGGGCTTCGCCCTCGTGACCACCCCACCTCCCCAAGGATGCACCTCCTGAAACCGTAAGAATTCTGGGGGACGGAAGCAGTCAGTGCCTAGCGGTGCGGGGACAGCCGCGGTCACCGGAGTGCTGGAGAGTGCTGGCATGCGAGCTTGCGTGTGTGAGTGTGTCTGAGAACAGGACACGTCCGACGGCAGGGTCACCGCAGCCCCGCGGCGAGCGCGTCAGGGTGCTGGCAGCCCAGCCAGCGCGTCTGAAACACATCCCAGCGCGCAGGCCTGGGAAGGAGCGGACCATAGTTCTCACCGGGCAAGTGGTGGCACTGAGGTTCAGAGACTTAAATCCTTGCCTGGGGTGCTCCAGTAAGACTCAGCCCCCAGTGGGACCCTCAAAGGCATGGTGCTGCCTATGCACCCCACATCCCGCCTCCTGTCACTCCAGACTCAGCCTCCTCCTCCAGGAAGCTTTCCTGGACCCACCTGGCTGGGGTAGGTGCCGCCCTCTATCACAGCACTTGGTCTGTCTAGGTTACACCCGTTTCCTTCACCAGCCTGCTCTGCTAGAGGACAGAGCCCCTGTCCTGCTCCAGCCACAAAGGCCGGGCAAAGGGTGGTCACAGGGGATGGACCATGGCACACCCCGGCTCAGGACCCTTGACCTGCATGTCTGCTGCCAGTCCCTCAGACACCCACCACACCAACAGCAGGACTTACCCTAATTTCTGTGTATTTCTTCCCGCCCTGGAGTGCCCTGCCCATCCTTCAGGGCACAGCTCAAGGTTTGCGTCCTCCTCCTCCACTGGGCAGGCCTCAGGGAGGCTGAGTGAGTGCCAGACAGGAGCGGCTCTCTGCCTGGGAAATGACGAGGCAGCCTCCGTGTGCGGCACACATGTGCACCAAGCTAGCACAAAGTCCTGTGCATGTGCTAATACGGGAGCCCATGGCGTAGGCTCCAAAGTCACCTCTGTCTGAGGGGTGAGGGAATGATGGCACCGAGCGGTCCACTAGCTCGCCCCAGTGCACCCCACTCGTAAGGGTCAGGACTGGCATTTGAACCAGGCAGCCTGGCCCCAACTGCCGCCTGCCACAGCGGGCCCAGCGCGCTGGGGAGGCAGTCGTTCCCCCAGACCTCGGGCCTCAGCTGGCTTCAGAGGTAGCGAGGTAGCCTGGAATGTGCTGGAACCGCTGTCCTTCCCTCCCTCCCTTCCTGGATAGCAGACAGCTTCCAGGTCCTGGCAGGCCTGCCTGTGGTGCTTGGAGCCCCTTGTGGCCCTCCCCCGGAGCTGGCCTGTCACCCCCCACACGCCCGGAGCTGGCCTATCCCCGCAGCAGGCATGGGCCCGGGAGCCCTGCCCCTAGACTGCCCAGTAGCAGCCCAGGGACAACGCGCCGCCTGGGGACTCTGTGTTTGCCTGCCCTTGTGGAGGGAACGGCTCTGCTCTCTCCCGCCTGTAATTGTTACCATCTGTTTCCCTCCATCGTGTTTGTTGATGTTTTCTCATTGTAGAACTGGAACGGGTCAGACTGGAAGCGGGACGGGAAAACGGGTTTGGGAGGGGAGCTCACAGCGGCCGTGGGGGCTCTGCTGCAGAGCCGTGGAAGAAAGAAGATGCTGCGGGGCGGGTGAGGGCATCTGCCAGCATCTCCTGCCCGGTGAGGCCCGGGACTGCGCGTGCGTGTGCAGGGCTGTGGGCTCCGTGAGTCAGCAGGTGAGGGCGTGCGTGTGCACGCATGCGCTGTGTGAGCGTGTGCGTTGTCGCGAGTTGTAGAGCACACAGGTGTGAGCGGTTAGTCTCCTCGGCTTCTGTCTGTGACCGGAAATGACTGTAAATTCGCCCTCTCTGAGCAGTGTAGGTGGTGACGTCAGCGCTGCACCTAGGGGAAGATGTGCCAGGGGCCGGACTTCTTGGGGCTATGTGGAGCCCCCAGGCGCAATGGTTGCAAGGGGCCCGTGGCATTGGGGGTGAGCCGCACATGGCTGCCTGGCACATCCCTCCAGGGGACACTTAGGACCGGAAATTCTATAACGCCCTCCCTGCCCCCACCTCCACCCCAGAGCTGAGCTTCGGTCCAGGAGGCGCCAGCGTCCTGCCAAGCACCACGGAGCTGGAATTGGTTTTCTGAGCCAACGACACAGAGGCCTTTCAGCGGCAGTTCTACTGGGAGTTTTGAGTCAGTGCCTTGTGCCTGCCTCTTCCTGTTCCCAAATAGCAGTCACCCTAGACTCTTGGCTCCTGACTATTGTTATTTAGGCCAAGGAAGGGTGCTCTGTGACTCTGCCCCTGCTAACTAGGACTACAAACTCAACACAGCTCTGCGACCTTGACTTGCAATTCAGATCAGCTGCCATCAGAGCTTGCGGTGTCCTGGCTTTGGTCTCATGGCCAGTTAGGCTTCCCGGAGACGTGGTGTGAGGAGCAGGATCCAGCCCCTATCTTCTGTCCTGCCTTGGTAATCACAGTCGGTGGGGGACTCTCTGGTCCCAGCAACGTAGAGAGAGCTGATGCAGAAGACTGCTTTGAGCACTGCATCCTCCTGGCATTCTTGGGGCCCCTCCTAGTAACAATCACTGCCATTTGGTGAGCCCCAGCTCTGCCCCAGCTTCTGTGCAGGGCCCTGGAAGCAGAGGATTTTCACTATGTGCTGAAATCAGCCTTTGAAAGAATTATCATACTGGTATAATAGTTGAAGAAGCAGGACGCTGAGAGGTGAAATGACTCGTGCAAGGTCACAAGGCTAGTTAGAGGTGGAGCAGAACTTGAACCCAGACCTTCCGCCTGCCAGGCCAGAGCTCTGATGATTACGGAACAGGAGGCACTAGTTTAGCTCCTTCAGCCGTGCCACCCAGTCTGAGCAGCTGCCTCACAGGGACAGACTTGTGTGCTGTCGGCTGAAGGACAGATGTGTGGCCACCCAGGACGGCTGGGTCTCCAGCAGAAGCTCCTGCTTGGGTCCTGCTCCGCCACACCTTTCATTCCGAGTTTTCCTCCCTCACAAGCCCCCTGGCGTGTGCTCAGCCTAACCACACAAGGCAGGGCGTGCAACTCACTCCCCTTACTGTGAGGTTTAGGAGTGAGCCAAGGAAACTTCTCGTGTCTGCATATTTAAGCGCTTTTATTAAGTGGAACAAGCTATTTCTGAACACGAGAGTGGCCAACAGCCTTAGAGGAAATTAAAATGAACCATGACAATGGAAAATTGCACAGGGGCACGGCAGATTCTCCGGAGATAAATACAACAAGCCTTTCAACAGCATTCAGGAAAGACTGGAGATCATAGAGATTATGTTGTGAGAGGGGAAACAGCAAAGCATCAGAAAATTAGAGCGCAGGCTGGCGGGAGGGCCAGCTGTATGCTGGTTGGGCCTGTGGTGTCCCTCCACTAGAAACCCCCACACCGGGGTCTGGGGGACAAGGTGGGGCAGAGAAACAGCAGACAGTCTCTGCGTGGCTCAGCAAGCATTTGCTGAGCATCTACTGCATCCCCGAATTCACATGTGGAACCCCTAGCTCCACTGGGATGGCATTCAGAGACGGGTCCTTTGGGAGATAATTTGGTTTGGGTGAAGTCATGAGGGTGGGCACCCCAAGATAGGACTATGAAGGAGGAAGAGACTAGAATTCCCCGCCCCTTCTCTCTCTCTGCCATGTGAGGGCACAGCAAGAAGGCAGCCAGGAAGATTTCTCTTGAGAACCCACCCAGAACCCTGATCTTGAGCTGCTAGCGTCCAGAACGGTTGTGAGAAATCTCTGTTGTTATGTCCCGGTCTATGGTATTTTGTCACCGTGGCTGAGGCGACTGGTACAGTGGAGAATGGAGGCAGATACCCAGACCTCGGCTTCAGAAAGCTCCTGGGTCCTGCAGGCTATGAGCTGGCACGTCTGAGGGTTCAATAGGTATTAGCTGGTACAGTTATGATTGCGATCCCTCCATCAGCCTGTGCACTCCCCTGGGCCAGAGACTATCATTGTTGTGTCTCCGGTAGAGGCTCGCTTCTCTGTAAGTGTGGGGTGAATGAATGAATGATGCATCTGAAAGCGATGGGCCCCAGCACAGAATGGATGGGGCTGTGGTAGCTGGTGGTACTTCCAGGAGGTGAAGGGAAGGAAGCCTTGGCCCAGGCAGTCTGGCCTCTGCTAAGGAAGGGGCATCAGAAGAGGAGGTTTGTCTGCCACCCGCCCCCCACCCCCGTCCCCGGCCCAGGGATCCACGGCAAGCAGCCACAGGTGGCAAGCCCCGCAGCCCTCTCCGCAGTGTGCCAGGCCCCACGGCCCCAGGAGTTGGAGCAGTGGCTGCCCCATCCTGTGGCCGAGCAGGGCAGAACCCTCACAGCTCTGGTCACCCAGAGCCGCACCCCTCCCACGTCACTGCCGAGGAAGAGAAGTCTGTGTGTCCATCTATCCAAGAGGACTGCTCCCCTGTGCCTCCCGCCCCCGTCCACCACCTCCTAGGAATTGCACCGCTTTCCCTCTGGCTCCTGGCCCTCCAGTGGGTTTAGATAGAACCCGTCTGCCCCAGCAAGCTTTCTGGAGCCCGAAGCGACGAGCCGGTGCTCAGCGATGCCATTCCCTTTAAAGAGAATCTCTTGAACCACCGCGGTTCCGAACGAAGGGCGCTGAGCTGGACTGTGCCCTGAGCAGAGAGAGAAGGTGCTGGGGAGCAGGGAAGATGTAAATGGGGGCCCCCGGTTGTGTGCTTCTGGAACGTTCCCCAGCAGGCCTGGTCAGTCCCGCTGAGCTCCCAGACCTGTTGGGCCTCGGAATCCAGGCTCCAGTCCTGAGACACACACTCGGGCCTGGACTTGCTACGGTGAGTCTTGAAGTCCCGGCAGTAAAACTGTTTTAGCTCCTTCAGCCACGCCGCCCAGTCTGAGGAGCTGCCTCACAGGGACACTTGTGCTGCGTTGTTTGTTTCTTTGTCCTGCCTGACCTCGGGGTGACCCTGACACAATCTTCCCTCTTGTTAGGCCTCTAATGAGGTCGCAGAAGACGTCTGTGTCAGCACCTCCTTGCTGGGCGTGAGAGTCAGCTCAGTCGACTTCCCACTCAGAGAGTCGCTGCAGCAGGCGCGGCGGAGGCTTCAGAACTCGGAACGGTGGCCGCGCCTACAAGGCTCCGTCTGGGATGAAAATCAGAATGCTCTGTTCTGGCCCGCAATTCAAAGGGTGGGTGGAGGGGGTGTTGAGGGGTCTTAGGGGTTGGTTGAGGAAGGGACCCTGACAGAGTGCAGGCAGTCAGGGGGACTCAGTCTTGGGGTTCTTTCTGGTCTGGGTGGGTCCTGCACCCAAGGAGGCCTTCGTTCATCCTAGAATGCCCTCGAGGGCAGGCCTGGGGCGGCCCCAGGTGACAGAGGGGCCAGGCCAGCCCCTGACCGAGCTGTTCCAAAGAGCCTGCTGCTTTCCCGGGGTGGCAAGCAGCTACCTCCAGGAAGACCTCCGCAGCCTGGTTTAAAATTAATGTTGGGCTCTCAGAGCCTCGGCCTCTGCGGGCCAAGCTGGAGCATCACAGTGTTCGGTGAGGGACCCACATACATCTCCCCCCTCCCTCTTAGCTCAGCCGCCCCGAACAGAGGGCTTTTCCTTACCAGATGCCCTGAGGACTTTGAGCCTGCACGTAACAGAGGCTCCCAGGAATGGCTGTTGTCAGGGTGGGGGGCGTCTGTTCATCTGGAGCTGACTCTGGGGAGAACAGGCGTGTCCCGGGCCCTGAGGCCAGGAGGTTGAGGGGTGGTCCCAGAGTCCCTGCCTGCAGGGCCGGCATGCGGGGGCTGTCCCATCAAAGGCCTGAATGGGGCTGCTCTCACCTCGCCCACCTTCCTGCCCACTCCGGCAACAAGAATGAAGGTGGGTCGCCGTGGTCCGGAGAGAGCTGCCTCATCACAAATGCCAGGGTGAGCGGGGCGCAGGCCGGGCAGGTTAGAAGGCACTTGGCCGTCAGGGGAGCTGTGAGGGCCGATGGAAGGGGTAGAGGAAGGGCCCACCCCAGCACGGCGAGCAGGTGCCCCTCGCCCCCCCCTCACCTGTCCGTCGGGGCCGCTCGCTCCCTCACATCACAGGCGGCCGCTGAGGGCCAGGCCTGCCCTGCACCTTTCAGCAGAATGAAAGGGAAGCTGTGACCAGAGGGGGGCCAGAGCTCGGGAAAGGGCCTCTTTCTTTTCAAAGACTTCCGTTTGTGATGGGCTTTTTTTTTTCTAGGTGATCTTATTTCAAAGCCCCTTTGAAAATTGTGTGGGTTTTGTAATGGATGAAAAGTTACTTGGAAATGGGACTAAGAAGTTTTCCGTTGAATGTTGTTAGAGGGAAGTTGAAAGCTTTGAGTTGAAGGTTCTGCCGGATTTATCATTTCTTTTGTGCGCGGGGCCCATCCAGCGGGAGAGGTTCCGGGGGCCTGGCCAGGGCACGCGCGAGCGTGCCGCGCGGAACCCGCCCCAGACGCGGCTGCTGTACATGTGCAAGGGGAGCCCTCGGTGCTGAACCCTGAGCAAAAATGTCTCTAAGGCACAGGCTTTGAAGTCGGGAAACGGAAAGCAAATATACTTGCAGAATGCTATGGGGAGCTGGGCCTCATCGGAGACAATGGCTGTCACACAGGTGTTTCATGTCAGGAAGATAATTGGGAGAGAAGATAGGGCCCCGTTGGTGCTGAGAGAGGCGCACGGGGGACCTGGCAGGAGCCCTGGGGTATGTCCACGTGGGAGACCTGGCGAGAGAAGCCAGTGAGCAGCACGGACGAGGGAGGGAGCCAGGAAAAGCATCGTGACAGATGTAGAAGGGAAGGCGTTTCAAGAGGGCGGAGGGAGGAAGCCGGAGTGAGAGGTCAGAGAAACAGGCTGGGGAGATGCCACTGGTTTGGCATCAGGAGGTGACTGGTCACTTAAAGGGTCATTTGATGTTCTCACTGAAGTGCTGGGGTGGGAAGAGCTAAAAGGTGACAGGTGAGGGGTGACAGGAATCCAACAGCAGGTGTCCCGGCCCCGGAAAGGGGAATGACCACCGAAGAAGGGGAGAAGGCAGTTGGGCGCTGGAACGGCAGCTGCAATGGTCACACAAGGACGTTTCAGTCCCCATGCCAGAAAGCAGAGGGGAAGGGGCTGATGGAGAGGAAGCAGAAGGAGAGAGAGAAAGAAGTGGACCCTGTGGTCAGTGCCAGCTCTGGAGAGGGGCACCGCCCTGGCCTGAGGCCGAAGAACTGGCCCCACTGGGAAGGGCCAAGAGCACACAGGCAGGGGTTGCTGGAACATATCAGCGGTCTGGGGCCTAGGGGGTCTGAAGGATTGGGGGCCATGATGGAAGTCCCGGGGATCTGGCTCCCCAGCCCCGCCGTGCTGGCAGGATCACAGCCGGAAGCCCAGTTGGGGAGGACACAGTGAAGGAAGGAGAGTCCGTGGCGGGCACCCCCGTGGGCACCAGGAGAGGGGCGCTGAGTGTCACCCACACAGGGCGAGCACGGCCTCAACATGGCTACCCCTGTTTACGAGGCGCCAGCCGCAGCGGGGCGGGCTGGAGGGGGGGGCCTGGCACGTGCTGCCCCCACCCCAGAGCAGCGCGGACAGTCTCAGGACAGCGTAGGGTGGTGAGGGCCCCAGGTCCGACACGCTCTGGCTAGGACTGCCCTTCTCCAGGCTGACGACACTCGCCTGGACAGCGAAGGCGAGACCGCACCACTCCTCATGGAAGGAAGCCACGCTGTGCCCGCGCCCGGGGCAGGTAGGAGGCGCTCACCTGTGCCTGGCAGCTCTTTATGGCTGGGTCCTTGTGCTGACCCAGTGAGAGAGACAGCACAGAAAGTGGTTGGTGGTTTCGACTTCAAGTATTCACAGGTGACTCTCGGGGTCATAAAGACTGGGAGCACAGGGCCAGGTTTGAGGCTGACTGCTAGCCTCTGCCGTTCTCTCTCAAACCCCAGCACGTGGAGGCCCTCATCACCCTGTCCCCTGGGGTCCGTCCCTCCTTACACAGCTCCCTCACCCACCCCCAAGCCACATCCTCTCCCCCCGCCCCCACCCAAGCTCCCAGCAGGAACACTTGCCCTCCAGAGACATCATCATATTCTGTAATATGATTGGAATCTGAATATGTATTTAAAATGACAAGATTGAAATTAAAATTTAAATAAAGAATTACTTTTCTGTAAGTCGCTCCGAAAGCAGTAATTTAGCAGCAAATTGATAGAGAAAGGTAAGCACTGGTCCTTTAAACCATCATGCAGTTTCCGGCATGCGAGCCAGAAGTGTCTCAATTTAACACATCATTGGTTAGTATTATTAGAAATTTCATCGGGCCCCAGAGTACGTTATGGTGCTGCTCCAAAGGGGGACCGAGGGCACTGGCCTGGGGCCAGGGGACCGAAGGGGGCAGCCTCATTAATGAGGGCAGGAGGGGGCTCCAGAGAGCATCCCCCAAGCCCCCGGTGGGACTTTAACTGCAATTACTCTCGTTTTGTAGATCAGTAGCCATCCTGAAATGGGAATTGAGAGACTCATAAATGTCATTTGTTCTTCCCGGAGGCCCCAGATTTATAGCTTTGGTGTCTGTCAACGTGTCCTCCTGACCCCTTGGAACCTAGGCCGGGGACAGGAGTCCACGGAGACAGCGTGACCAAAGCACTGGCGCCTCTGAGCCCCGTGAGCAGGACGCAAAACTCTGTCCCAGCCAGGACCTGCCCGGCAGCTTCAGCTCTGAGGTTACCCTGTCAGGGGGCCCAAGTGGCCTGGGAGCTTGGAGGTCAAGGCCGTCACTGTGCCACTGAATGAGGTCCACAGGCCACCGGCGACACCTGGCAGGCTTGTTCAGGAGCCACCTGTAGGAGTCTCCTTCCTATACCTTCTGAATCAAAAGCTCTTGGGGTGGATCCAGAAACCTGCCTTCTTCACAACCGCCCCCCCACCCAGACACTTAGGAGCACTCGCATTGCAGAACCCCAGGGGCCACAGAGGAGGTGGAGGCCGCTCCCGTGTGATCTGGGAAGCGGCGTTCTCAGGGACAGCCCCGCAGCCCTAGAGAGCCCACAGGACAGGACAGGCTCGAAAACCCAGACACCAAAGCAGCTCCTCCCCAGGCCTGAATGTCCTCCATTTCAATGCCATTCCTTTAAGTGAGAATGACCATCCTGGGGCTTCCCCTTTGTCATGCAAGGCCCCCCGAGAGGCTCCTGCTCTCAGTCCCAACACACCAGTCTGAACAAGTTCACTAAAAATGGTGCCTGTCCATCCATGAGGGGGTGGGGCTGGACACCCTGAAGACCTAAGTTCCTGGCAGTGGAGGGGATGCTGGAAAGGAAGTGACACATCCACCCTGCATGCAGGAAGAGGCCTGCCCAGCTATACTCAGTCCAGGAGCGGGCAGCCGCTGCGATGTGGTCCCCAGGGCCTAGAGGCACCTGAGTGTATCCACTTCTGCAAGGAGCTGGGTGGGAATCTGCTCTTCCTGTGCTCAGAGGAGACCTGAGAACCCTCCACAGTGAGAACAAAAAGGGAATGACAGCATTCACCTCTGATGCTCAGCCCGGGACACCAGAGCCTCCACCACGCACTTGCTCCCCAGTCCACGTGCCTCTGCCACCCACCTCTGCGGAGCGCGGTCTCAGAGCCGTGCTGCTTTCCTCATGTTGCCCAACTTCCGGACTGAAATCTCACCAAGCATGTTTGAGCAGCAGGCACGTGCTCTAGCTGCAAGGGAAGCTGGCAGAGCATGTTTTCTGACTTCCGCCTCCCATCAGAAAAGATGCCAAAGGTCCACGGGAGGGCCCAGGCCACATCAGCAGTCCTGCGTCAGAAGGGGCCCTCAGAATCTGGAGCCAGGGGTATGGGGGAGGTATCACACCAAAGCTTATCTTTCCCAAATTACAGGGTAGAAATTACAGGGAGTTGCGAGACAAAAATGAGGCTGAGGATCAAACCCAGAGTGCGGTCTGCCCCAGGTCACCCACGGCTTCTCTGTTTTCATCCAAGGCCGCTTGCCACCCCCCACCCAGCTGCCTGTGCCTGGGGAGAGGTCGCACTAACTTTAGTGTTAGCATTCATGTGCTCACAGTCTCTGCTCCAGTTATGCTGCCTCCTCCCTGGGCGCCCGACCCTCTCCTGGAGGTGGGACACAAAGGGATGTGTATAAAACTGGCGTTTATATGTCAAGAGCGCCAGACAAAGGACTTTTGATCTTTCAGTTTTGCAATATATACAGTAGGCTGTGTATCCTTTTGTTTTTCGTGGCTTTAAACAACATTGTACAATAGCTCACAAATCTGCGCCCAGACACTCCGAGAAGGCTTGGCTGGACCACCGGGGCACCCGTGGTGTTGACTAGAATCACTCAGTGGGTTTCATCTGGTCGCTGGTCCGGTCTGGAGGGTCCGGGAGACCAAGGCAGAGGCTGCAAGTCCTCTCAAGAGGCGAAGCCCAGAGCTGGCGTCATGTGGCAGCGTCGTGGTCCTGTGGTCGCTCTCCCAGCCTACATCATTCTCGCGGGTCCTTGGTGCAGGCGTGTCCCATCCCACTGGTGCAAACCCCTTAAGGGCGGGAATCAAGCCTTGACCCTCGTGGTGCCCCAGCATCCAGCTGTGTTCGTGGCCCAGGGTGAGCAGGGAGGCATGGTCTGACCAATGTCATGGAGGTGAGGCCTGGGTGACTCTGGGCTCCATGGAGAGGGAGGGCTTGTCACTGAGAAGGGTGGGGCTGGCTGTCCTCAGTGACACTTGGCGGAAGGCGGCCCCTGCCAGCCTGTCAGCACCACACAGATGACAGCAGTGTCAGGGCCTGGGCCTGCACACCTCCCCCCACATGGAGCCGCCCCGGCACAGCTCTGCGGGCAACATGTAACTGGCTCTGCCCAGGCTGGTAGAGCACAACCCAGGGCCTGGAAGGCCTGCTGCGGGAGGAGCTTCCCCAGCCCCCGACCGGCGCCCAGCGGGCGCTTCAGCCCGCGCCGCTGCCTCGAGACTTTTTCATCCATTAAGGACCAGGGTCTTCAGTGTTCTTCAGTCGCTGCGAGAAGCGGGATGCTGTCAGCCACCGTAAAAATGTGACCTTTGAAAATTTACAAGAGCCGAGGTTTAAAAGCTGCTGCTTAATGATGCATCTCATTAGCATCTCATTAAAGGGAAGCAGAGAGAAGCCTGCTCGGCTGGATGATGGGCAGATAGGGCCATTTGGAGGTGCCAGGCAGGAGGAGGGCTCTCTTCGTCTACCTCTCTCTGCCAAGTGTCATCATGTCACAGGAGAAGCATGGCCAGGAATGCTGGGGAAAGGCCAGATATCTGGGTGGCCTCACTGAAGTCCCAGACTGTGGCAGTGGCAGGGGGCAAGGGGAGGCTCTCCCAGCCCTACCTTCCTCCCCCACCGGCCCAAGCTGTTGTCCTGCCTGGTTTCTGTGGCATTCTCGTGGGTAGGCAGCCCCCCTGGAGAGAAGCAGAATTCCAGGACGCCTGGGGTTTGGGCTGGGGGCGTCCTGGAGAGCCTGTGGTGGAGTCTTGGGCCTCTGAACTCTGGGCCGTGGAGAAGGGTTTAGCAGGAGCTGGGCTCAGAGCTGAAGCTGCAGACCCGCACACGGTGCCCCTGAAGCCTTCAGAACCCAGGACCAGAAGGATCAGCCTGGTCGGGCCGGGCTGACTCACCACCTGGGCACCCAGGCGCCTCGGCAAAGCACACAGCCCGTGTTTGTGTTTTTTCTGGAAGGAGTAGAGGACGGAATGTTCAGGTCGCTATTTTAATAAAATAAATAAAAATTCCTGAATTGCAAGTTGCACATAGCTTCAGAAGTTGCTAGTGCTGGGTAGAATACAAGTGGCCTTATTTATCTTTCCTAAGGAAAAAAAAAAAGATTCTGTTTTTCTTCTCACAGCAGAACAAATTTCTTGTACATAAGAACGTGCTGGTAATATTCATGAAAGACACAGCCAGACAGCAAACCAGTGTGGCCACTCCCAGTCGCCCCCAGCACCCCAGCTTCCTTCTGTTGGTGTAGGTAGCTGAGTGCTCCAGTCGGCTGGAACTACTGGCCCCAGAGCAGGGCTGGGCTCCCAGCAGAGGCCCAGTGCTTGTTTGCTGAACAAACCAACTAACCGACAAAGGCACAAGCGACTGAGCTGGCAGGAGTGTTTTGGAACCAGGCAGAAACTGGACCTCCTGAAGTTGAAGCATTCAGAATCTGGTGACCTACTGCAAGCAGGAGACCCCAGCCACCTCTGCTGGCAGCAGCGCTGTGGGTCCATAAGGGCCGGGCCCAGGGCCTCCGTGAGTTTCCAGAGCCCTCCCCTACCCTGTGAAGGTGCCAGGCAGGGCCCTGGAGGCTGATTCAGCAGGGCAGGGATGAGACTGTAGGAGGTCCCTGAGAACCCAACCTGCCTCTGGCCTGGTAGGCCTCCAGAAATTCCGAGTAGCAGAAAGGGGCTGCAGCGCCCCCTACTGGTAGGAGGGGGCCTGTCTCACAGCAAAGGAAGGAGCTGATGAGGAGGCTGGGGTGTCCGCCTTCAGCTCTCACCCCAGTCACGACCCTGGATGAGACAGTCTTCCCCCTCAGATGCCTCTGATGATGGGAAGCAGCCTCTGTGCCTCTCAACCCACCAGCACCCCAAGAACCTTGGAATACAGAGGGGCTGCAGGCAGGGCACACTGCAAAGCTATTTAGACAGTGCTCTAGAAGGCACAGCATTGTTCCATAAGTCCCGGAAGACTGTTGGGGAGTACAGCCAAATCCCCACCCCTCCAAGCCACCCCAGGCTCGCATCTGCCCCACAGACAAAAATGGGGCAGGGGCTTCTGATAAGGAAGCCTGTTTGTTGAGTTGTTCTTTCCTCTGGAGAGTCACTCTCTCCCTTTGTTTCCCGCTCTGTTTTCAGACATGAAGCATCTGAAACGCAGGCCGGAGATAAAGTGCCGCCTAATGCAATTAGCTCAGTGCCGCTGTAGCTTCGCTGCTCCCAGCAGGCCCCGGTGCAGGTGCTGGCTGTCCTCGGTTTTAAGCATCAAAGCCCCAGTAAGAGCTGTGTGCCCCGCCCTCCGCTGGTGCCCACCCCCAGCAACCCCCCACCCTCCGCAGCATCCGAGAGGCCCAGGAGAGGGCACTGCCTGCTCCCCACCAGCCAGGTGACTGGGTCAACTTCAGTCAGAGGTCACCAGGACCACACCACCCCCAGGAAAGGTCTGCAGCTGCCCCTTGGGGCTCCTTTGGCCTTTTGTGACTGTCCCCGCCCCCTCACTCTTCACCCCCAAACTTGCTGGGCTCTTGCTGCACTGCTGGGAGCCATGTCCTGGTAATCCCAGGCTGGGGCTCCCCAACATGTTTTTTGGACTTTTTTTTTTCTTATTACACAGGGTGGGCAAATGTAGGTTTACAGTTGTGAGTATGTGAAACACAGGATTTATTCTTGTGTTGTTATTTATTTATGGTGTTATTTTCCATACAAACAACTACAAACCTCCTTTTGCCCCACTCTAATTATAATGATAATAATGGTAATGGCCATAGAAGGAAATTTGGCAAACACAGAAGTATGGACAAGAGAACAAAAGTTCCCCGTAATCACCCAAGGACTGCTAATGTTTTACTTTCTCCCTCCTGCACATATTGTTTGCAGGCGAGGTTCCATTTGTGTCTTTTCAGGTCCTGCTTTTCTCATTAACATTCCAGTGTAAGCATGTTGCCATCTCATAAAGGATTCTTAGTAGCCGTGATTTTTAACGATCATATAATATTCTGCTATAAGGCTGTAGCTCGGGGAGACCAGTGCTGCCCGAAGGGTTGTTTCACCCTGAGGTTCATTTTCTCGTTGCTCCAAATATCTGTGTAAGTTAGAGAGTCAGATCCTGGACCCGGAGCCTGCCTCCTTCCTGCTGCAAGGAACGGGGAACCGAGGGTCCTGGTGCAGGTGTTTCCCACCTTCCTGCCCTGGTGGCAGCATGGGAGCTGTCCTGCCACTAGCCTGGCTCTCCACCCTCCCCACGTCCCCTTTGAAGATGGACTTATTGGGCCTCTGAGGCTGGTGTGGGGGCAGGACGGAGCCTGGTAGCTGAGCTTTGGAGAGCTGTTCGCTCATATGTCAAAGGGCCAGGCATATGGTGGCGCTGAGCCCAAGCTGAGCACGCAGTCGGCACTCAGCACCCTCCCACGGATGTTGTTGCAGTTTATTAATGGCCCAGGGGCCGGAGGACTTCACATCTCAGGGCAGAATGCCGGTTCCTTTGTGATAGCTTCAGGGGAGGGAGTGGCCACAGAGGGTGGCCACAGAGGGTGGCCCCAGAGGCACCCGGTTGAATGCTCCTGGAGGCGGGAGTTTAGCAGAGGTCCCTATTGTGCCAAAATGCTCTGCAGTTTCCCCTGGGCCTGGATTCAGGCCAGGTCTCTGCCTCCGGCCGCATGGCTCAGGCAGCAGGAGGACTGCTGGGGTGGTGGAGGGGGGCTGGGCAGATCCCAGGGAAAGACCCTTGCCAGGCTGTGCTCACCCTCCTGCTCTGCTTCTCCCCAGGCTCCTGGCATCTCCAAAGCGGACAGTCAGTCCCAGGGACTCACGACCAGCATCCGGTGGGGGCAGACGCCCATCAATCAGTCCACACCCTGGGACACTGATGAGCCACCCTCCAAACAGATGAGGGAGAGCGACAACCCAGGTGTGTACTTGATCCCAGGGACAGAGACACCTGTGCCGGGGCTAAGAGGGGCGTTAGGGCCTCCCCGGGCCCCATCTCCTCAGCAGGCGCCAGCCCACAGCCTGCTACAGCCAGACCTCAGGCTGGACTGAGTTGAGGGGGGCGGGGGCACTGTGAGCACTGTCTCTGCTATTCAGGAAAGTGTTTGGGAGAAAGCAAGGGACAGAGAGTGACTGTGAATCTGCTTACGGTTCTTTTGAATAGTTATTCCTAAACCTCACTGCCCTGATTCATAACAAATTTCTCAAATCACACCTTCCCAGGAAGTTCTTCTGCCTTGCCAGTGGTTACATGGGAATGGGACTGGGGGCTTGCTCACCACTTCCTGCAGCCCCAGGCCCTCTTTGGACAGCTGTGACCTTAACAAAGGCCTTCCCTGTTATCCCCCACGGGTCCCAGACCACCCCTTTGGGATATACATAGACCCGCCCACTCAGTCCTCCATAGCACAGCCCTACAGATATCTGGGGGTCCTGCTCTCCCCACTCCAAGCCTTCCGTGGGATGAACACCCACACTCTCCAGCCACGCCCCAGAGCCCACCGTTCCTAGTCCCGTCACCTTCAAAGGAGTCGCCCCACTCACCTTGCTCGACCATGACCCCAGTGATCCACCACTGGGCAGCCATGCGCGGTCTGCCCCGCACCTCCTTCTTTCAGTCCCTCTGCCGGGATCATTGCAGCCTCATGTCGCTTCTGCTCTGCTGGCAGCCACATCACATGCTGTCTCAGCAGGAAGGACCCAATACTGTCATGTGGCTACTCTGACCCCTGTCCCTATCCTCTCAACCTGGGGAGGCCCTTGGGTGTGGAGACCCAAGGGCAAGACCTTGTCAATGTCTTTGGTGACCCTTGGGATCTCTTAGATTCCGGCTTTTATTGCTGACCTGTGCCTGGCCCTCCCAACATTATGTCACCTGCAGACGTAGTCATGAGGTCTTCCATTCGTCATCCAAATCATTGATGACAGTGGTGAGCAGGGCGTGCCTCACATCATTAAACACCTCTCTCTAGGTCTCTGGTGTCCTCAGGGCCGCTCCCGGCTCATAAATCAGTCATCTCCGTGGCATGTCTTCACCACAGAGTTCCCTGAGATCTCGCCCACTGTGCCCTGAAGCTCTGGTGCATTTTTCCGGGCTCCCTCGCTAACCCTGGAGAACACTGAGCTTAGGAGGATGTGCCTGTCTCTAAGACACCAGGCTGGCTCACAGTGATATCACCTCCTCTTCTTCATGCTGCGGGACGATCCCCCCAAGCAGCCGGTTCTAGAATCCTGCTGGTACTCCTTCACCGGCATTTGCCAGCTTCTAGTTTTCTCCGGACTCCCTCGTTATCAGAATCAGAACTATTTGTTGCACATGGATTCCGTGCCTTGCTCTGGGTCATGTCGATGCTCGCAGCAGCCCTGTCCAGTTGGTGGCATTGCTGTCCTGCTGCAGATGAGGAAACTGCCTTGGGGAGAGGGCTTGTGCCTAGGGTCACTCAGCAAGGAAGGGCAGGAGGGCTAAAGTGTAGTCTGTCTGACTCCAAGCCTGGCTGTCCACTGTGCCCTTTGGACTAATCCTCATGGACGGCGCCCCCTGGTGGTTGGATAGTTGCCCTGCCATCTTGGTTCTTCCTCCTGCCTCGAAATCTTATTCCTGTGAGGGAGTTCTCAGCCCTAACTTCCAGCCTCTGGGGCTGAGGGTCCTGAGTGCCCCCCACCCACTCTCCTTCCTCAGCTCCTCACCCTAATCTACACTGCCAATCCAGAGGCAGCAGGAAAACCAGTGACATTCAGGTGGCAGAGACCTAGATCCACACTCATTCGGTCAGACCAATCCAGACTGGCCTTCCCCATCATGGTCGGTATCTTCTGGTGTCACTCTCAAGCCTGCTTGAGTCACCTCAGTGCCGCTCAGCTCAGGGGGCCTTGGACTCCCTTGCTGAACCACAATTTCCTTTGGGGGCAAAATGGTCTTCTCAAGTCCCCCCGGGGCTGGCCACACAGGGGTTGCCTGGGCCCCCAGCAAGGCCGTAGGGAGCAGCCCCTTGGGCCCCCCCATGCTGCCGCCCCCAGCTCTGCCTCCCAGCCGCAGGCTCTGCCACTCTGGCCCTGCCCCCGCAAGAAAAAACCCACCCCTTCTCAGACCGCATTCTCCAGAAAGGAAGGAACCATACCAGCGCCTACGGAACATTTAACACATACTAGACGCATTTTTCTCATTCGGTTCTTCCCAGGGGACCTATGAGGTAGGTGTTGCTAGTTCCCTGCAACAGCTGGGAAGAATGAGGCTCAGAGAAGATAAGCAACTTGCCCTAGGCTCTTAGCTACTAAGTGGCAGAACCCAGATTTGAAGCCAGATCTCTTTGAAGGTCTCCCCTCTTTTCTCTCTGCTTTCTTGCCTCCCGACCTCTCCCAGGCAGATTGTATCCCCTCCTCAGTGTCCTCCCCGCAACCTGGCACATGTTCCCGAGGCACCGCTCTCGTGCCGCTGCAATCACAGGTCCTTGTGCTGTGCGTTCCTGGGCACAGGCGTCTGGTCCGCCTCTGTGACCCAGCGCCTGGACCAGGGCCTGGGGCCGTCAGTGTTGGTTGAGTGAATGTGAAAATGGCAGATGACATCTCTTCCATCTCCCTTGCAGGCACAGGGCCATGGGTGACCACGGTGGCCGCCGGGAGCCAGCCCGCCCTGATCGCACACTCCTATGGAGTAGCCCAGCCTCCCACCTTCAGCCCGGCCGTGAACGTCCAGGCCCCGGTCATCGGGGTGACCCCCTCACTGCCTCCACACGTGGGGCCCCAGCTCCCGCTGATGCCGGGCCACTACTCGCTCCCACAGCCGCCCTCTCAGCCACTGAGCAGCGTGGTGGTCAACATGCCTGCCCAGGCCCTGTACGCCAGCCCTCAGCCCCTGGCCGTTTCCACTCTGCCTGGCGTGGGACAGGTGGCCCGCCCGGGACCCACCACAGTGGGCAACGGTCATATGGCAGGGCCCCTGCTGCCACCACCACCGCCAGCCCAGCCATCTGCCACTCTCCCCAGCGGCGCCCCTGCCACCAATGGGCCCCCCGCGACCGACTCAGCCCACGGGCTGCAGATGCTGCGGACCATTGGTGTGGGGAAGTATGAGTTCACCGACCCCGGGCACCCCAAAGGTAAGTCCTGCTGCCACCTGCTCCCTGTGTGCCTGCATCTGTGCCTCCCCACACGGTCTCCATGACAGAGCACGGACAGGAGTGTGGTTCCTGGTGGCCTGTGCTCTCCAGCAGCACCTTTCTGGCCTCCCCCACCTCCCCGCAACCCCAGCTCCCACCCAGAGGCTGCCTTACAGCCTCCCCCGGGCCTCAGACAAGGAAGCAGAGGAAAAGGCGGAAGACAAGACAGGGAAGGCAGGACAATGTGAGTGGGCAGAAGAGGAGGGGAGGGAAGAGTCTGCAAAGTTCAGGGTCCTTTTGCCTCCAGCCCTAGCCCTGGGTCATTCTCACCTCTGACCCCAAGGCCAGGCCAAGTGCAGAATGAGCAGAAATCATCGATTCCCCTTGGGGCTCCATGGAACCATTCCTTTGGCCCTCCTCCATCTTCCACCCATGAGGACAGTGGGAATATGAACTGCCTGTGTCCTTCCCCAGAAAAGCTCCGTCCATCGTGCCATGGGATGTCGGATGAGGGTGCCCCTCGGGGTGGTCACTGAGGCCCAGGAGGCTCTCCCAGATCATCCTGAGCGAGGTGGGCTTTTTGTTTCAAGGACTCAGGTGGCTGGTTGAGGCTCTGGAAGAGCACTTCCAGGCCCCACCTTCCTCAGCCACCACCCGCCACCACCACCACCTGCCCAGGTCCAGGGCGATTTTCAAGGCAGATCCTTGAGGACAGCGCCTGGAGGGGGGAGCACATCAGGAGTGGTTCTGGCCGTGAGGGTTAGGGCACCGGGCCCCAGCCAGCGGGCCCCACTCTGCCGACTGTCCGAGGGGTCTGTCCAGCAGGGTGCAGGAGCGGGTGGGAGGACCAGGGGAGGTGGAAGTGAGCAAGAAGAGCAGCGGCCACTGATGTGAGGCTGGTGGGGCTCACCTGCCCCCGACGTGCCTGTCCCTTAGAGCTCCGGCCAGCGGGGCCCTGCTCCTGCTGGGGGGAGAGGGGGGAGGGGAGTTTGCACAGGTAGCCAGGCCAGACTCAGGTACAGCAGGAGGGTGCTCAGCAGGCGGTCTGGCTGCGGGGGATCTAGGCCCCTTTGAAAGGGGAGGGTAGATGGGCCTGGGAAGTATGGACTTCCGAGCACGATTCTCAGCCTCCCTAATTACAGCCCCTAGAGATGGCGTCTCAGGGGCCCTGGACCTTAGCAGAGCTTTGCTCCAAACCAGCATTCCATCCCTGCCTGCGCACATGAATCCCTATCTCCATCCTTCCGGGTGGTTTCCAGGCCTTGTCCAGCATCCCGATGACAAAGCTGGGTTTAGATCTTCCCTGGGTTTCCTTCCCAATCTAACAGCCCCCTGCCTGCCTTTGTTTTGGAAATCAGCACTAGTTTTAAATGACAAAATTATAGGAAATTACATCTAAATTCTGGTAAACTCTCGCTTTGTTTAAGATCTTTTTTTTTTAATTGACTAAATTGATTTTTTGTTTGAATTGTTTTGGGTGAGCTCTCTCTCCCTTTAAAAAAACAAAAATTTACTCCCAGTTGTCTGTTGCCAACTCGACACCATGAGCATGGGGTGTCCCAGCTGCTCCCCAGGTCCTGCCAAAGCCCAGGGCCCTGGGCAGGCTCCCTCCCCCCCGACCACGAGGGGCATAGCCCCTACCCGGACAGCCTCCTGGGCCTGTTGGAAGGTCTTGCTGACTTGCCCAGTCTCAGACCTGCTTCTAGGAAAAGGACTTCTTCTGCACGAAAAGGTAGCCTGGCCCAGATTGGACTGCAGTCCCTCATTTGGGATTTAGCAGGGAACTGGGAGACACCTCCCCAAAGCTGCCAGGCGCAGCCCCCCCCCCCCACCATGTCCTCACACTCAGGTACCCGACTCCCTACAACCAGGAAGATACAGTGCAGAGACAGGCCGCTGCTGGCCCCGGGGGTGAGGGGTGGTCGTCGCGGAGACACAGCCTGTAACTTCTTTGTGGGGCCAGAGGACATGGGTGGGTTCAAGCCCATGGACAGGAAGGAAGACGAAGGAGGGACCCTGATGGGCTTCCGTCTTCCAGCCCCAAAGGGTAGATTCAGTAGTAGGTGAAGCCAGGGAGGGGTGTCCCTAGAAGGTGTCCACACACTCCCTTCTAGTGAGCCAGGGAGGACCCACCACCACGCGACCCTCACGCAGACTTCCAGAGTCTTCCAGAGAGCCGGCTGTTCCCCAGACGCTGCGTTTCACTCTCTTCTCTGTTTACAGCCTTGGTGGGTTGTTAGCTCCTCGTGTTCGGGGTGAAGACAGACAGTGAAACGTGCTCACACACATGTCTCCCAACTCAGGCCTGGGCGGGTTTGTTGGGGTTGTTTTTTGGTTTTTCTTTTTTTTTTTTTTAAGTAATTTCTCCTTTCCTTTCTAATTCCTACAAGCCTTTATTGCTAAAGCTATAATTTGTCTGTCAGATCTAATGCCAAACAACTGCATGATTTTTCAAATAAGAAACCAAATTTTGAAACCAAATCTTTGACATTTGCCGTGTGAGAATCATATTCCTGACAAGACCGCGTGGGTTTGGATTTGGGTCACTTTTAATTCCGCCTCTCGGGATTTTACATTCCGGAGCCCAGTGGATATCACACTCCTAAATGACAGACAGCCAGCTCCGAGCGGGGACCAGGAGGCCCTGCGTGGTGGCACCAACACTAGTCTGAACTCCACTTAAAAAAAAAAAAGAACCTTCCTTCTCTCCTGTTCACTGGCTGAAACCTTGCCCAGCGTTATAATAAGACCCACCGTGGCACGCCTCGAGATCTAGCTCATTAAAGTCCCGCGACTTCCCTGACTATTGCTGGATGTGACCACCTGGGCTCTCACGGGGTTGAGTAATTATGGAGAAATCCCATCCATGAAGAGCAGGTCTTGCCAGCCAGAGGGATGGGCCCCTGGTATTTTTAGACTTCATTAGTGCCCTGATTTAAAATTTCACATTTTGTTTCTCGTCCTTATCTTCCAATCAAAGGAGCTAAAATTTCAGTTGGGGCTATTTGTGTCGGCCTGCCTTCCCAGAAAGGGTGTTGGGACTTTGATTTAAAACTTAACCAATGGAAAAATAAAGGCGGTGTGGAAATGCGTTTTGATTTGCAATAGGTCAAGCGACTGTCTCTCGTCTGTGACTAGAGAAGGCAGCTTGCATGCAGTTCGCTTTAATGAGTGTTATTTAAATGCATTGAGCACATATAGATTTGCTTAAGAAACAAGATAAATCTTTCTTTTCTAAGAATCATGTGGGGGTGGGAGCAATCTGTGGGATTTCTTACTTTTTTAAGGTTGTGTATTGAAAGCTAATTAAAATAGATTCCATGCGTGCAAAGTGATAAGGGAGGAAAAAAGAATTAGTGCCATTTGTATCCTGTTATAAAACGCCAGAGCCATTTGTCTTGTTGCCGAATCACAACCCCTGAGCTCATCCACGGGCAGAGGTGGTGGCCGACCTCGGGCCTTGAAAACCCTGGAGTCTAAGGTCGCTGTCCCCACCATGAGAGCCCAGCTGAGTGTGTCACAGCCACCGCAGTCCAAGTTACTGATGTCATTCTTGCTAACCCCTCGCTTTCACAAAAGATTGTTCATAGCTAAGAGCAGAGCGAGAGACCTTGTAAAGCCCCAGGCCCCAGGCCTAGTCGTGAGCTGTGGGAAGCTATTGTATTTCCACCTGCATTTCCAGGGAGAGAGGAGCAGGCTGTTCCTGCTCCCACGTGTTCTGGACCAAAAAGCAAAGTCCAAGCTGACCTGCAGTGGAGAGGCTTGTCTGTTCTGACTTTAGGTTTTGTAGGCCCAGACTGAGGGGCCGCGGTCGAGGCGCATGCAGCGGGGTGTGTGCGGCCCCTTCCTGTGGTTCCACATCCCCTCATGTCCCCTCCTTGCTCCTGGACCTCCACCCCACAGAGCTCCATCTGTCCTCATGCCACCTCCTACTTGGCAAAGACAGGATCTGCCAAAGATACTTTGAGGCACAGTGAACAGCTGTGTGACTGGGGCAAGTCTCCTAACCTCTCTGAGCCTCCGTTCCCTGTCTGTCCTCACCCAGCATAGAGGAGGATTTCATGAGACCGCAGACACCGAAAACTGCTCATCTGTCAGCAGCGGCCCCAAGTCGGGAGAGTTCAGCAAAGGAAAGAAGCTCATGAAGGGTTGGAAAGCCGGGGCCCCCTCCCCAGAGCAGAAAAGATGGAAGAAGCCCAAGCTTGTTCACAGAGCTGGCAGCCCCTGATCAAGCCACTTAACGGGACCTCGTGTCCCCTTCCCTGACAGGGAGAGGGATGCGTCAGCTTCCTGGCAGGGGTCTTCAGGACTGCTGTCCCCAGCCGTGAAGCCAGCATAGGTCTCATGTCTCCCTCCCCTGCCCTCTGTCATGCCAGGGCACCCTGTTCCCTTTGCAATAAATATCCTGGAAGAAGCTGGGACTTGACGATAAAGCCATTTGCCCACACCTGGTTGGCCCAAAACATCCAGACTGAAATCATCTTCCTACAGACCTTCTCGTCCTGTGTCTTGGTCTCAGAAATGACATCATGCATCCTTCCAGGAGTTCAAAGTCATGGCCTGCGGTTGTCCATGACCCACCCTTCCCCCTCTCCCCCCCAACTAGGCAGTGAGTCTGAAAACTCCTCGGATCCTGGCTCCTCTGGAACACGGTCTCTCCCCTGGCCTGCAGTGGTAACCTCCAGGCCCAGGCCGCAGCCAGAGCAGTCTCTGCAAAACACAGGTCCGGTCCTGTCACTCCCGGTCAGATGCTGAGCCCCTGACCTGGTCCTCCAGGGTCTGGCTCCTGCCAGCTGCCCCCTTCATCTCCTGTCATTCTGCCCACAGGCTGCCCTGCAGCCAGTGTGCACCCTGGGCTCCCTGGGCCCCCCAGCTGTGCTCTGTGCCTTGGCAGAGAACCTACTCCTGGGTTATTCTCCCGACTGCACTGTGAGCCGTGGGGGTGGGGGCCTGCCTGCAAGAACTCCGTCCGATTCCCATGCCACCCCCAGCTTCCCAGCCAGCACCTGGCTCTGTGGGACGCTGCACAGCGTGTGATGGATGAAAGCGCAACACACTGACCCGCTGGGAATGACCCGCGCAGCTCTGTAACTTCTCTCCCTTCGTGTGAGCTGGTCGTCCTCAGGGGTCCCGGGCACGTAGGAAGGGGCCCCGTGTGGGACTTCATTCAGCAGCGCGCCCCCCCACTGCCTCCACACCTGTCCCATGCCTCTGGGAACACAAGTCCGTCTATTCCTGCACCCAAACACCTCCACCAAAATGCTGGGGCCAGAGCACATGGGATCTGAAACTCTGTCTCAGTTTCTGCCGCGATAAACGGGAGACAATAATAGAACCTACGTCTTCCACTTGTTGTGATGATTAAGCGAGTTCTTTTACATAAAGCCAGGGAATGGTGCCTGGTACGTAGTAACCACTACAAAAGTGTCTGCTAGTGTTCCTTCCACACCAGTGCCAGGGCCATCTTTCTGTGTCCGTGGTCTTCTAGCGGCTCAGATGCGGCAAAGCCCAACACCAGTTTGCCTTCCGGAGTCTCGGGAGATTGCATTCACGTCATTAACATGGTGATATTCGCAACAGCGAGTTCCCAGGGGTCCACCCTGAACCGAAGAAACTTGCCTTTCTGCTCCCATTGCAACCTTTGACCGCCACTATCGCCCTAACAAAAGGAACCAGGCCTTTTGCTGGGATCTTCCTCCTGATCCCAGGAACTATTTGTCTTAGGAGGGCGCCTCCTAACTCCCTCAGGGGATCTCTGCATCCTGTGACACTCAGCTTGAGAGCAGGGTGCCAAGGACACTGCAGGGGCCGCAGCAGTAGATGGGACAGATCGACAGACCAAGCAAGGCTGCAGGCAGACAGCGTTGGTTAGGAGCATGTGGCCGGCAGCATGGAAGGCGGCCAGGAGCCCAGGTTCTGCACCAAACTGCTTCAGTGAAGTGAGCTTGTGCTCGAAACCTGGTGTCTCTAAGCCTCAGTTTCCTTATCAGTAACGCGGACACACGACTGTGCCCTCCCCACACACAAGTACTGAGGATTGAATAACGTGTGCAAAGTCTCAGCACTGCGCCCGGCACAGAGAAAGCCCCCTGTGGTGGTAGCTGTTGACATTACTGTCGCCACAGTCATTTCTAAAGAATCCTGGAGAAGAAACATTGTTTTCAAAGCAAGCTTGTCCAGAATAACCTCCCCGATCTGATTGGCAGAAACCCTCAGCACAGATCGGGCACCACACCCCCCAGCCCCCCACCCTCCGTTACCCCCGGGGAGGGTGTGCGTCAGAGCCTCTGGGATTCGAGCCTCCACCTGCAGACGGTCTCTCCCCCTCACCCGCCCCGACGGGCCTGCCCCAGCCCTGCCACAGACAGCCTCCGCCCCTCCGCAGAGCTCTGTCCTCAGGGGTTTGTTCATCGTTAATTGGAGGGTTGTCTGGACTTAACGGTTTTGTTAACAGATCATTTGATGATGAGTGAACCAGGCAAGCAGAGAGACGCAGCCAAGGCAGCCAGACCACCCAGAGACCCTGTCCTCCTTGGAGCGGGAGGTGACCCCGCACCCCAGCCTGGGCACACCCCTCTCAGGGCCCCGCTGCTAAGCGGAACGGAGGCAGAGCCAGGACCCCCGGCCTTCTCCTCACTGAGCTGAGCACACAGAGTGAGGGGAAGTACAGGCTTTCAGCCCCGAATCTCTGCTGAGCACCTTCGAGTTCGGAAATGCTGGGCTGGCCCTAACTGTCCCAGGGGAGCGGTGCCCCCTGCAGACGCCAGCAGGAATTACTGCCAGGTTCTAAACCGCGGACTCTCAGAGGCCACTGAGGGGCTCTGAGTTATGTCACTACCTCCCTGCTATACTGTAAGCCTTCATTGTGCAACTACTTTGTGTAGTACATTAGGTACCTACTCTGTGCGGAGCCCACGCTTGGCTTCTTGCAGGCGGAAGCTACAGGGCAGTGTGCTGGCTGCGTGCCCAGACGGGTCTCGGCTCCTGCCGGACGTAGGCCCTGCGGTGATGCTTGCAGTGTCCCAGACACCGTGCCTGGCACTGTGAGGGACAGAACTCTCCCCAGAGGAGACTTCGCTCCACTTGGAGAGGCCAGGGGGCACCAGCCACAGCGCTACCAGGGGCTGGAGAAGAGAGGTCAGCGGGGATTGGGCCTTTCAAAGCAGGTAGAATGATGGAGAGGAGGCAAGCAGAAGGCAGATAGTTCTACAAATGCCCAATCCGAAGGAAGAATGCTTGGGATAAGTGCCAGGGACACAGAATAATGATTTCTCGATAGATTCATCTATCATAGACTTGCACACACACACGCCTCTCCTCAGATGGCTCTCGGGGCCTGTCCTGCTTTGAGGGAGGTTCAGGTGGTGATTTACACTTACGGGCCTGAGGATCCCGTTCTCTGAGTCCTCGGCACACACAGTCCCTTCCTGGACGGCCCCCCGGCTACTGGCTGCCTCCTTTGTCTCCCCGGCCAGGGTAGCCATCAGGAATCTGTGCTCTTGGGCAAGAGTCCATCTTCTCAGCCCCCAAGGCCATTCTGGTCCTGCAAAGGGAAGACCCCTTTGGTCTTCAGGGGTTCTGATCTGGTTAAAAATCATGGGGTGGGGGCACATCAACCCCTGACTGGGAAATGGGTGCACACCCAGGGTTCAGAAGGTCTTCATAACCCTTTCACCCTGCTTTTGTGACAGGTTGATGGGCAAGTTTCCTGATGCCTAATTGCTGTTTAATCTAGCTCATGGTAGCTTTGCTGCGGAAGGCATGCCCCGTCTGGAGGACCCCCGGGGTTTTTCCAGTCTTGAGTCTGGGAATGAGTTTTGGCGGGGGTGTGGAGAGGGGGATAAGTTTTTTTTATTAAAGTATAGTTGGCACATAATAGCGTATTAGTTTCAGTTGTGTGCCCTAGTGATCTGACATGTGCACCCCTTCCAGGGCGATCGCCACACGGAGTCTAGTAACTGCCACTGTGCAAAGTTATCACAACAGTACGGACTATATTCCCTGTGCTGTGGACCCATCCCCGTGGCTGATTTATTTTATCACTGGAAGTTTGTACGTCTTATCTCCCTTCCCCTTTATCACCTGGTCCCCTCACCCTCCTCCTCTCTGGCAACCATCCGTCTGTTCTCTGTTTCTGTGAGTCTGTTTTTATTGTGGTTGGTTTGCTCATTCACGTTGGGCTTTTTAGATTCCACATGTAAGTGAAACCACACCGTATTTGGGAATGAGTTTCGAGAGGCAGCGAGCTGGGCAACGGCGAGGCCCCCGGCTGCCAGTGCCCGTGGGGATGGGAGCCCGCAGTACCCCAGACCAGCCAGCAAACCCCCAGAAAACGTGGCACAGCCCTGGCTTCATGAGAAACAATTTGGTTGAAATTACATTCCATTCAGGAGCACACTCACTATTCTAGATATATAAAAGGCGAAAATAACACCGGCATAGTAGGTTATGAACACAAAACATTGTGTAAATTGCCTGAAGGAAAAAAGTGGCCCAAAGGTTGCTATCTATTGAAAGAGTTGTCCTTGCCTGTTTCTTAGTGTAATTCTCTGTTCCTCGAAAACACGGACCTGAGAGGGAAGCCCAAGGGTTTTCAGCGCGTCACCAAGAACACGCTCTTCTTGACTTCCTGCCATCCTGGCGCCCCTCTGGGTGGCCGGGCTCTGCGCCACGACGGTCTGGTTTGGCCCGCTGGCCTCCCACTGCCTTTCCCTCCCCTCTTCCAAGTGGCCTCTCAACGTTGTCACTGCCCAGGGTCTCAGCTCCAGGGGTGCACACATCCCAGGCAAATGTGTATTAGTGTTTCGCCCTCTTCTGGGGGGCCAGCACCGCAGGCTGTGCACTGGGGTGCCGGGGCTGCCATGACAGAGCACTGCAGACAGGGGGCGCCAACAGCAGACGTTTATTTTCTCACAGTTCTGGAAGCTGGAAGTCCAAGGCCAGGGTGCCAGCAGGGCTGGTTTCTGGTGCAGCCTGTCTCCTTGGCTTGCAGGTGGCCTTCTTCTCAGTGTGTCCCCACAGGGCTTCCCAGGGTCTCTTCCTCTGCTTATAAGGACACCAGTCCTAGTGGACCGGAATCCCACCCTTTCAGCCCCATTTAACTTTAATAACCTCTTAAAGGCCCCATCACTAAAGGCCCTGGGGGTTAAGGCTTCAGCGTATGAAACTGAGGGGGACACAGTTCAGTCCAGTTGACAAGTAGAAAAGGTAGCCCCTCCCCCCACAGCACAGGTCCTATGTCACTGCAACTGATGTGTGAGTTGGCCGTGGGTATTTTCAGTGGTTTATAGTTGTTTGTGCACTTTTCGTAAGTACAGTCTTGTCATTCTTGCCACAGCTCACCTACACGCTGCTCCCTCTGCTCCCTGTGAACTGAGCGCCAACTGTATTTTCCCTTACCAGAAAGATCCATATATGGGGTTCGCTCTTTACTTCCATGGAACCTGCATGCCGGGAGGGAGCTCAGAAAACATCTGGCGGAGGCAGGAGTCTGCCCACCCCTTAGTCCACCCCTGGGCACTGAGCAGGAGCCATCGATTGCTGGATGGTTTGTTCTGTCCCATGGTCAAGAGCTGTCTTCCTGTAACGTGTGCAGTCCTGCTCTCTGGGGCCACCCAGGGCGAAGCCAGCCCCTGTTCTACATGACAGCCCTTTGGATTTATGATGGTGACAGAACTTCCTTTGCTACAGACTAAATATCTCCAATGGCCTCAGATGCCCATCCTTTACCCTACTGGGGTCCTCCCTGGTCATGCTTCATTCAACCTGTCAAAGTGCCCCTGGAAGGGACATACCAGGTGACAGGCTAGGGGAGGGGGGACTGTCACCTCCTTGGTCCTGAGTGCCACCCACACTGCAGACATTCTAACTGTTCTGTACTGATCACGACTTATTTGTGTAAAACACACAAGCATACACATACTCCAATTTTCGAATTAAGAGAAAAGAAAAGAAAATCTCACGAAAGTCCTGCCACCCACCACCTGGGCCCCTCAGGGGTCTCCTCCCCTCTTTCTCATCAGGATCGAGATAATTGGTCACCCCTTTTTAGGGATCCCCTTTATTTCTGCACCTTCTTGCCCCTTAGGTTTGGCCCTCACAGTAAGTCAACCTTTCCACAGCGTTTTTTAAGTTATTTCTTTTTTAGTCTCCAGGTTAGGTGTAGCTCAGCACAGCCTACGCCACCCCCTAAGCAACTCCTCCCCTCCCCCTCTGTTAGTGAAAATTGACCCCCAAACAACAACCCTTCCCCCTCCCCCAGCTCCCACCCTTTCCCTCCAGTCCCACTACCCCCTCCACTATAGTGAATGTCACTGTAGTGAATATTACCTTAAAGGTCATTTAGAGACCCCTCTTCATTTTACAGGTGGGGAAACTGAGGTTCAGAGGCATTACCAAGATATCACATTACCCCCTAGAAACTTTCTCTGAAAACCCCCTGAGAAACCACCCCCACTCCCCGGGTGCCCTCCGATTAATTCGTGTGCTGCTGGAAGTTCTTCCATCCGGAAGCCCCCTCTGTGCCCACAGACGGGAAAGTGTGCAGAGACAGGCCTCGCGTCTTCCCTAGCGCCACTGGGCCTGAATGGGCCTCTCTGGGCCTTGCCCTGGGCGCGGTGATCAGGGCAGCACCTCCTGCAGGGGTGCAGGCTGGCCAGCTGCCCGCAGCGAACAGTAGGAACAAGACACACACACACACTTAGCAGGGGGCATGCTGCCCCTGCGGGTGTGGTGTGACTGGGAGGAGACACTGTCCAGACCAGAGGGGCAGAGATGACCAGGACAAACTCACTCAGACCCTGGGACCTCACTCCATCCCTCCCCTGGTGGGGGGCTTCTCTTAAAGGTGCCTGCTTAGTGTGCCCTGCTGAGTAGAACCCTGCCCCCCAGGTCTCTATGGATACTGGGGACTCTTTATTGTTTTCTTAATTCGTGGTTTCAGAAACTGCACTTATATTGTGGTTATTTCAGTAAGTTGAGGCCATTTAAAGAGCCCAGCTCCTTCCTGGGAACATAAATACCTTAGTGGTCAGCCATGCTGGCCCATTCAAACCCAGAGCACCTTTAAGAATCAAACAGCGGCCTCATTGCAGGCCCAGGATGCCTCCTCTCCATCCGAACCACAAACAGAACAGTTAAGGAACCACCACGTGCTGATGCTGAAGGCTCCCGCTCTATCTGGACATTTGAACAGGCAGGTGTAAAAATTCTGATTGATCCAAAAATAATTCCAGTATTTTCAGTCTCTTCTTTATGGAGACATTCATTACCTTCTTAAACCAAAGGACAGTTTTATGAAGCAAAGGTTTTTTTGGTTTTTTTTGGTGTGGGCAGCGACTCCAAGATTCCCTGTTCAGTGTCATTCATCTGAGAACAGAGAAGCAGGCACGCGGCCTCCCCTAGGGCCATTGCCACCAGGGCACCGAGCAGCACCAGGAGGCTGGCGGCGGGGTGGTCTCAGCTGCAGGTCAGGAACTGCCATTCCGGGTGAGCTGGTGGGCCATGCTGGTAGATGCAGCCTTGCCTTCTGGAAGGGGATGGAGTGGGCGTTTCACATTCATTATACATTCACTCCGCACTTATGTAATCCCTGCAGCAGCCCTGTGAGGCAGATTCATAGATAGAACACCAAGGCTTAGGTGAGATGCTTGCCCAGATAGAAGCCTCCGAGCAGGGGTGCCAGCCTTGGGGCTTCCCCGTGGCAACCTGTACCGTCCACAGGCTAAGTGCGGGCCAGCACTGGGCAAGCCCACAACAGCTGTCCAATGCCTCCCAGACTCACAGGCCTGGTACTTCTCTATATAAACTGACGATTCTTGGGTTCTTTCCTCTCCTCCCAAAGGTTGTGTGATGGATGGGTAGATGGGTGGACTTAATTCCCAAAGTAAGTCTAGGAGGGACATTGGGCCCTTTGAGGAAGCTACTGGAGCTTGGGAGTCGGGCGGCCCTGGAGATTCTGTCTTGCTGCTACATTTCCCACGCCTTATATCGAGTATTGCCAATGCAAGAAAGTCAGTGAAGCCGGCCATCCTACAAAAGAGCCAATTCGGTGCAAAGATGATACATCTTTGGAGTTAATGAGGTCTATTAATTGAACTCCTGCCCTTGTAAATGAATGAAATTCTTGAAATCCACCAAACAGCAGCCCGTCCATTGAGAAGTAGTTATCGATGTCTCCCATCTCTGTCACCGATGGACAAGGGCCACCAGCGCAGAGCTCGGGGAACTAGCTTCCCACCAACATCTAACACAGCCTTCAGCTCAACAGATGCCACGTCTAGCCAGCCAGTCTTGTCCTTCGCAAGGGCCCCCACATGATGAACAGGCCAAGGGAGAAAGTGGTCAAACTGAACCATGGATCTCTTGAAGAGAATCCACCCCAGCCTGCAGCCTTCAGACCCGACCTCGGGATGAGCTGGAAGAGGCGCACGGGAACACAGCTAGACTGCCAGCCCTTCAGAAATGGCCCCTGCACAGCTGGGCCGGGTGCTGGGCGGTCCCCAGGCTCTGGCAAGGTGAGCAGACATAGTTTCGAGGAAGTGTGGACCTGGAGCCGGCCGAGCAGAAATGCAAGGCCTGGCTGCAGGCTGAACGGGGACCGCCACACCTGGACCCCCTTAATGCTCACCGACGTTCTGCCCAAGTTCAGCCTCCTCCCCAGTGAACCCGCTCACAGTTGCCGAGGCACACAGTGGTGCTTGTTGTGCCCACAGTGCATCTGCTGAAGGCAAAACTTGTGTTTACAGCTCTTCACTTCCCAAGACTGGCCATGTTATAAAAAGAAAGGGACCATCTGTCCCTCTTCTGGACCCCAGCGCCTCTTGGAAAAGATTTCTGTGCAAGAAGGCAGTGAGAAGTCAGCACTGACTTCAAGGAACTATTCTGAGGCCGGAAGAGAACGGTGCCTCCAGCTGAGGGGAAGTCGCAGGGGAGATGAAAGCGGCTTTTCGGTGGCCAGGATGGTGGGTGCTGGCGGGAAGGAGGTGCGCTGTGGCCTGGTGGCGCTGCCCAGGTGCCCCAGCTGTGCAGAGGACTGACTGGCAGGAGCGAGGGAGGTGAGAGCAGGGCTGTCTTCACACTGCCTACTTCCACTCATGGGTTCCACTCAAGGGGACCTGCTCTTGACCCCCACCCCAGGAAAGGCTTTTTTGTAAGTTTTTTTTTTTAATTAAGGTAGCATTGATTAGTAACATTATGTAAGTGTCAGGTGTGCATGATAGTCTGATATCCATACACTCTATCGCGTAATCACCAAAAGTTCTAGCTTCCTTTTTAGAAAGAATCCTTGCAGATTCCAGAAAGCCTTGCTCTGTGAACCTCTGGGCTTGAGGCTTATCTTGTTTCAGATCAAAACCTGCTTTTCTTCTTAGCTTCTGTCCTGGGTTGGAAATGCGGAGAGGGGAGCTGGAGGTCAGATATGGGGTCCTCTGAGGACACCCTGTTTCCTTTCCTGCTTGTCCCTGACCTGGTGGCCCCACCGGCTCATCTTGGGCTGAATGAATTGAGGCTTTGCCTCCATCCTGGGGAGCATTCACAGGTTCTCCCCCACAATCTTCAATGCGCTGAGCTCCCCCCACTTGGGTGCATGCATTTAGATTCTGAGGATGAGGCACTTCCTGGAGTAGCGTATTCAAGGCTCCCAGATCCTAAAAGGTCACAGGCCTTTTTTTCTTGCCTCTTTTCATTTCTTTTCTGTTCTTATTGATTTCTTTGGGCACATAAGAAAACACAGTAGGCAAAGCCCGCTACTTCCATGGAAATAAAATATTCTGTAGTCAAACCACACACCATAAAGAAATAATTGCAGCCTGTATATATTGCTAATGGACATCTCTTAGCAATTCCCTGTCTCATAAGCTTTAAACACAGACATTAGTATAAATATGCAGAAATCCCCATTCGGGCAAATTACTCTGCATTTCTGAACAGAAGGAAGATTAACCATGTGTTGATATCTTTGAAGGAGCTCAGCAGAGCAGGGAAAAATTCTCTGGCGGGGAGGCTGGGATCCCTGAGGCCTAACGGACAGAGCTAGAGGCGGGCTAACATCTCCCCTGGGCCAGGGGCTCCCCCAGAGCATGGAGAGCTGGCCTCCAGAGGAGCAGTTGGCCCCTACTCTGACTGGATCAGCCTCACTGAGCTGCTTGGTCACCTGGGTGCTGTGCTTCTGGACCTTTCCAGGTTCCCAAGACTCTGGCAGGCAGGGAAGCAGAGAGGTTAAGATGCCCTATTCTCCTGGCCTCACAGCAGCCTGCCGGGAGCCCTCAGGGATCCTCAGACCCGGAGGCAAAAGGAGCCCTGGGGAGGTGTGCAGAGCCGCATCACGGTCAGAACCAACCGGCAGTCTCCTCTCACCTGGCCCCGCGCCCTGCGCCGTCCCCCGCCCCCCCACCCCCGCTCACTCCCACTGAAGGCCCAGCACGCCCCCACAGAGGCCAGCACGGGGGGGGGTGAGGCCTCTACCTGCCAAGGCCTAATCTAAGCCCAGCCTGCACGCCAAGGGTCTGTGAGGAAGGCCCCTCCCTTTCAGAAATCACCCCTGGACCCTGGTCACCAGAGTGGGGGCTGTCCCTGTCTGCACGGGTTGCTGAGTCTGGGGGTGTCAGGGTCTGATTGGACTGCACCAGCAGAGGCTGGGGAGGCCAGTCTGACTCTGGGGCTCCCCACGAAAGCCCCCTGCGTGTACCCAGTACAGGGCACCGTGCCCACTTCAGTGACAGAGGCTAGGGGCCCAGTTTTCCCTGAGCTGAGCAACCCTGGACGTGTAGGGGAGGAGGGCTGCCCCGGGCACTGTGGACCAGCCTCGTTGTGGACGTGGGAGGTGAATTATGAGCTAGTCAGGAAGCACCGTGGAGCCGGGGAGCCTGGCGCGCAGAGGTCTTCTGGTTATTTATTTTGTGTTCGCCTGCCTTGCCCACAGCAGAATTGAATGCAGAGGGGAGGGAGAACCCGACATTTACATTCTGAGGCAGAGGAAAGGGACTCGGGCCTCTCAGAGCTGGGGCTGCAGCCTTGTGGCCTTGCCCAGAGCAGCAGAGTCTGGACAGGACAGGCGGGGGCCTGGGAGCAAGGCCGTCCTCAGTCCCAGGCCGCCTGCCCGCCCTCCAGTGAGGCCAGGGTTTCTGGAGTGCCTCCCACCCCCATCCCTCCGCACCCCAACCCCGGCTTTCAGACCAGAACTCTGAGGCACCAGCCTCGGCCAGAAACAAAGGAGAGCGGGAAGATGGGATCCTCTCCCCCACTGACCTGGCCCATGCACAGATGTCACCGCCCCGCCTCAGAATCTTGACAGTCCATTTTCACTTCTCTCCCCTGCTTGGTCGTGCGTGGCTTAAGAACACCCCAACTGCGGCCAGTTCAGGAACTTGATGTGAAATTTCAAAAAATACCCTTTTCTCAAGACCCTTGCCTGCCACCTACCAGAAAATTGCCACAACTAAAGAAATGTGTGATAGCTGTGAGGTGAGTGGCGCCCCCTGGAGTTGTGCCATGTGAAGTTTGAGCAGCCTGTGAGGAACCCATTGAGCGTGTTGCTGTCAGGCATTCTTCTAAGCCTGTTACTTGTATCACCACATTTAATTCTCACAACCAGCCTCTGAGGTGGGTACTGTTAACCTCCATTTCCCAGGTCAGAAAGCCTCAGCTCCAATACATGAAGTCGCTTTCCTGTGTTTACCCATCAGGGTTCCCAGCCACAACCCCCAGGTCCCCTGCAGCTGCCAAGCAGAAACCAGAGGGCCCTCCTGAGGAACTATAGGGAACAGAGTCTGTACGTGCCTGTCAGAGGGTTCTGGGAAGGACAGAGAGTTCCAGGAAGGTAGAACGTTCCGTCCCAACAAGAGCTGGTTCCCACAGGCAGAAAGGGGAGAGGGACTCAGGTAAGTGTCTCCCCAGGCTCCAACCCATGAGGCTCCAGCCCCCTGGGAACCCAGCTGCTCCCCTGGGGTCAGGTAGCGTCAGGGCCTGGAGCTAGAGCTGGGGTCGGTCAGAGGCGCCCAGCCAGCCTCCGTCCTGGTCAGTCAGTGAGAAACAGAGAAGCCCACGGTCTGAATATTCCACACATCCCGGAGGCCCACCTGAGGAGGCTCCCACTGTATCCCAGCCCACACACAGGCGCAGCTGCCTGCACACAGGCACACAGCCTCCCTCTGCAGTCATCAGGGGGCCAGCGCTCTGCCCTGCTCAGCTGGGCTTGTCTCAGAGCCCTCCTGGCCCCGGAGCAGAGGGCGGGGGAACATGGGTGTATAAACCCCATCCCAGGACTTAGTCATTTGTCTGGAAGGATGTGGTCTTACCTACCTTGGAGTAAGGATCCTCCCATCCCACTGACCCTTGTCCTGGGAAGGATCTCAATAAAAAAAAATTTTTTTTTAAATCAGCATTCCCCTGTGGGCTAGGGAACAGGGCCGAGAGATGATGAGTCGTGAGACTTGAAACTCCAAAGAGCCATTTGCTGGGAGCTCTGGGACCAGCTGCAGCCAAATGCCAGAGAGAGGACGCCTCTCTGTGTGCCTGGCCGCCCAGCCCTCGTGAGCCAGCTAAGCCTCACCTGCCCTTGAGAGGGAGCGGACAGGGAGGTCAGCAGACATCCTCTAGAATCCGTGTTCCACAGGGGCAGGGCTTCGGTCTGTTTTGTTTATTGCTGTATCTCTAATGCCTGGAACATAGTAGGTGCTCAGTAAATGTGTGCTGAATGTATGAATGAATGACTATAGCCAAAAGTGATCAATTCTGCCCACATTACTCAAGTGTAAACCCCACGGTGCCGTGGGTACGGAGTAGGGATGGTGGGAATCCAGGGAGACAGGACAGCCTGCAGGGCACAGAGGCAGCCCCAGAGTCAGGGCGTCTGTAGACCACGGTCATTCTAGAGAAAGTTGTCTTCTTTCAGCCATCAGCATCCATGACTTTGTACGACTTAATTCAGTTGTCTTACTCTTTGTCACTTGTTCTCTTGTCCAGACACTTGTAGAGTTTAACCTTTTTATCTTATTATTGCCCACGTGCCACAGGTCCCTGGCTTTTTGATGAATCCTTGCCCCATTCAGGACCACATCATGCTCCCAGGCAGTAGGCGGGTGTCTGTCTCCTGAGGGGGGTCGTGATCTCAGGTGCTTTGGCCACATAACCTTGGCAAGTTCTAGGGTTGCCCTGGGTAGTGCAGCTTCCAGCCCCTGGCCATCAAGTTCACTAGCCCCACCTTGGGTCCCACGCCACCCCAAGGGCTGCGCCCTGCTCCCTCTTTCCTGAAGAGCTAAAGTCCCTTCACTCACCTCAAGTCCAGAACCCAAGCCCCCAGCTGGCTCCAGAATCAACGTCTGGGTTTTGCCTTGGCTCCATCCGCCCAGCCTCAGGCTTCTCCCAGGGACCCCACCCAGCCGGCCTTACCAGCCAACTCTAGGGGCCATACCCCTGACACCCCCCATCTCTGTCTACATCATGGCTCATTTAGGGTGCTCCTCAGCCCCTGGGTGCGCTGCCCTGGGGAGGGCGGCTAGCGTAAGCGGGAAGCTATAAGATACAGCAAATTAAAACTATATAAAAAAGCAAGACTTTGAATTAAACAGAGCTTGGTCGAAATCTCGTTTCTGCCACCCTGCGGCCAGGAACGTTACTCTCTCTGAGCCTTGTTTTCTGCATCTGTGAAATGGGGACCATCAGCCATGGGGTTGCCTTGAGGATTAAAGGAGGTAATGCCATCAGTGGATCTCAGAGAGGATGGCAGGACGCCTGCGTTCGGGGTCTTTTCAAAGTGCAGGTGCTTCCTCCTCTCCCCAGTACACCCTCACCGCCAGCCAAGGGCAATGGGAGAGGGGCGACTGGGCATATGTTCCTGGTATGTCGTCTGAAAGGAAGCCGAGGTCGTTAAAGAGCCCCTTCGCCCAGCACCCGACACGTGCTAAGCAATCTAGGTAGCTTCGGGGCTGCTTCTGTTCCCACTAGCCGCCAATCTTAAGGGGAGGCCCCGCCCCCAGTGACGTCGGGGCCCGCCCCCTCCTGGTGACACACTTGCTGCGGGGAGGGAGGAGCAGCGGGAGGTTCCGGGACGCGGCGGTGGAGGCGCGTCTGCCAGGGTTTATTTGCATATGCGCAGCCTGGATATTTATAACTTCTCTTCAGCCAGTTCCAAGTTATTGATGTCTTAAAGTGACTTTAATCTGAGCCTTCTTTTCTTCAAATGGGCTTTTGATTTCCGGAATGATATTATACATGGCTGTGAGCTATTGACTGAGCGATGGCTGTTGTGTTCTCAATGTGCTGATGCTGAAAATCTGCGATATAAATAAACTTCCTCTGGTAGAATCATTATAAAGCACAAGCAGCAGAAATTTATGGAAAGAACAGATTAAATGCTTAGACTTAAATTCTTCAGTGTGCTGCTTGCCTTAAACTGCTGTGTCTGGAGTTTGGGCTGCTGATTCAGGTGGAAAAAATCAAACGGACACATCGCTTGTCGGTGCATTTTTACTATGATCTATTGTGTTGCTAAAAGAGAAAGCTCAAAAGCTGCCATTGATAATCCTGGTTAAAACTTGCAGCATAAATTATTAAGACGTGTAGTTTCTTTTCGGAGTGGTTGGGGACTGGGGCGCCCAGCGCGGTAAAGAAATATAACATCAATATGTGCTTATGCATTGTAATGTGGGACATTTTTATGCCCACAATAAAACATTCTGCCTACAACTATGTTTATGAAAGCAACAGATAGAAAGATCCATAATGCCACTTAATAGAATTAATCACCTCCCCTCGGATCAGTTTAAAAGGCTTTTTATTGCATGTTGAAAAGCTCTGACCGTAATTAATACTCTGCACACTGTCAGGTGCCAGTCAGGGGCTGCAGGCAGCAAAGGCACTTTTTATCACACTCAGCCGAGAGGCTTTTCCGGAGTCGGTCCAGTTGTCTGAGCTCCGAGTTTCTGAATCAGGAATCTAGCCTCTGTGTCAGGCCAGGCTGGGGCTTTAAGATTCTAACTTTCAAGTTCCGGGCTCCAGATCTAAATCCAGAGCTGTTTCTGGTCTCTAGGTCAGTTCTGGTCTCTGGACTGGTTCTGGACTCTCAGCTCTAGATTCTGGGTGACCCATTCTAGGTCCTGAGGGAGCTGGTCTCACAATAAATCTATACCCAGATCCGGGAGAAGGGGATGGAAGTTTCCCAATAGGCTCAGCTTGGTGGATCCAGTTGACCACAGAAATTAACCCTGAGGGCCCTCTCTTCACCTCTCGCCATTTCAGCTGGTTTCCAGCAAAGGAGGGAAGCTCCAGAAATGCCCATGGCAGGTTTGCCTGGGGGTCAACATGCAGGCACAGGCTGATCACTCAGGATGACAACCTGCTGTAAAACAGAGATCCCAGGCTCATTGGCCAGGCCAGCAGCCAACCTGCCATGGAGGCTCTGGGGCTGGTACTGCCCTTCCCCTCCAAAGGAGATGCCTTTATCTCCCTTGTCCCTTATCACACAGCCAGCCGCTGAGTGACTAGAGCCACAGGGAATCTTCCAAACAGCCCAGAAAAGCTGAAGAGGTGAAGGGTCACCCTGAAGTAATTAAAGAACAGAATTGCCCTTTAGAAGCTTGGTTCAGGCCAGCAAGAGTGACACTGGCAGCAGGGAAGCAGAGCTCTCCACGGCCTGGGTGGTGCTGTGGGGAGGCTGGTAGCGGAGCTGGAGCCAGGTGGGAGTCCCAGCAGAGAATTTTCCGGGTGTGGGAGCTCGGTTCCTCTTGAAAAGCTGAGCTAGCCACAACGAAGAGGGACCTTTGAGGGCAGCGAGGCCAAGCTCTGTCTCCCAACATGGCAGGGTGGACCTCTCTCCACCTGACTGGAATCCAGGGAATGCTCAGTGTTGGATGGGTGGCTTGTCACCAGGGGCTCAGATTATTGTGCATGATGGAGAGGTCGCTGTCACAGGAGTTTGGGGAGACATGAGTCATACCTGAGCTGACTTCTGGCTTGTCCTGACATGGTCTGTGCCCTGGGTCGGGGGGGCGGGGGGAGGGCTCTGTCTGCAGCTGACCTCACAGAGGTGAGCACCCTTATGGCCTTCCTGCCCCAAGTGGTCACGAGGACAGCTGGGGAAGACAGCGCAGCATGGCTGTTGTGGAGAAATACCTCCTTTATCCCGTCGGCCAACAAAAATGTAGTGAGTGCCTGCCGTGCCTAACAAACAGAACTCTACCCTCATGAAACTCTCCGCTGAGCCTCCCGAATGGTTAAGGCCTCCACCCCCGGGAAGCAGTGATGAGCAGCAATAAGATTTGGGGCGTGCCCTTTTCAGGGCTGTCCAGGGAAGGCTGAGCTCGGACCCCAAAGTGCCAGGGCCCGGTTCTCGGGTGGATCTTCAGAGTCACGTGCCAGCCCCACTTGGGGGACTCCCTGCACCCCAGGCAGCCCCTGGGGTAGGCCCTCAGCTCCGGGAGGACATCCTGGTGAGCACGGAACGTGCAGGAAGGGGGCAGCGAGGTTTCGGTTCTCTCAGGCCTTCTCGGGGGCAGGGCCAGGGTCAGTGTGCTGTAGAGCCCAAGCATTCTCGAAGAATAAAGCAAGGGCGTCCTGGAGTTCCAGCAGCCATGTGTGTTGGACAAGCCCTGCGGGAAGGGGCTGCAAACTAGTGCGATGCCACACCAGTGTCCCCGAGGAAATGTGCACTGTGCGGGGAGGCAGTCGCTCGTCTTGACTGGGAAAGTTTTCTTCTCCAATCCAGCGTCTCCCCCTGGGTTTATGTAAATGGGCTGTGGGATCTGACCTGGCAGACAGCACATGTGGGGCACCCTGTCCAAGTGGGGCCAAGGGCCCAGCCGCGGGCCAGACCACCCAGACGGGCACAGAGTGGCAGGCAGTCAGTGCTCGGCAATCAGACCTGCCCTCCCACGGTTGCCAGGCCCCCACTGTCTCTGCCCACAGCCCACAGGCCTTGGAGTGCACGCCCCACCCGGCAGCTGTCCCTGATCCCTCCCTGGCCTGGGGCTCTGAGTGCATGGGGAAGAGGGGGGGTGCCCTGAGCAAAATGGCCCGGGGCCTGAGTGAGTAGGGGAGGGGTCTGGGGGCACAGAGCTGGGCTCCACGAGCCATTCCCTGGGGGACTTCTGGGACGCTTTGCTAATAGAGACGTCTGTTCTGAGAGGTCGTGATACCACCTGTCGTTAACCCGGGCACCCTGCCCAGGGTTCTCACCAAGAAATCGTAGGCAGCTGCTTGCAGGCGGGTGAGTGATTTGCAAGGACTACAAGAATATTTGCATAAACATATGTATGGAAGTGTGTATTTATTTGCATTCATTTGCATAAATTGCTGGCACCTCGAGCTGTTGTTCCTTAATTTTATTTATTTATTTTTTTTTCAGTAAATTTCTTTGAGCTCAGAGCCCAGATCTGGACACTCGGGGACTAAGAACAAAACGATGAAAACAACAGCACTAAGGCATGAGGCCAAAGGTTCTCAAACTTTGTTGTGCATTAATACATTTTTCTGGGGAGCTTTTAGAAATGCTGGTGCCGTGGTCACCCCCATACTATTGAATCAGAAACTCTGAGGGTGGGGCCCAGACAGCAGGGTTTGTTGTTTTGTTCTGTTTTGTTTTGTTTTGGAAGCTTCCAGCTGAGTCCAATGCATAGACCAAAGCTGAGAATCGATGCGGTAGACAGGGCAGGCCCCTGTCAGGTAAACCAGCTTGGCCTCCATGGCAGCGGGCAGCCCCTCCCCTCCCCCGTGTGTACAAGGCACTCAAAGCCTAAGGCCAGTGAGGGTGTGAGGTGCCAGGGCCGTACCACCCAGAAGGGGCTCTCAGTCAAAGGTCACCACGCCCCTTCATCGTCACCATCGCTGTGTAGTGTCACCCATGCAGACAGAACTGGCTGCTCCTCCCGGCCCTGCCACCCACGTCACCCTGAACTCCACCGAGGCCTCCGATCACAGCCCCTCGGAGCAGGAGCACTCGAGGAGGGCAGGGCCCAGGCTCTGTTCTGGCTGAGCTCGGTCCTTTCTCCTTCCACCTGACTTCCAAGCCGATGATCCCATCACCGCCCAGGGGCCTGGAAAGTGTGTCCCTGCAAGGGGGACACTGTGTGTCCCAGACTGAACCTGCCCACCCTGCCCTCCTCCCTGCATTCCTCTCTGCAGGCCTGGAGAGAGCCAAGCACTAGGGCCTGTGGGCTCTGTCCCTCCCGGTGGTGCTGCCTGGGGGCAGAAGGACACTGGAGGCCTGGGCGTGCCTAGCATCCCACGGTTGGTTGTTTCCCAGCGTTCCCAGGGTCCCCTCTGTAGCGTCCCACTCTCCCTGCTGGCTGCCGTGGCTGCACCCGTCCTCCTACCTGCTCCCCAGGCCCTGCCGCCACTGGTCCCCCCAGCCCTCCTGCTGTGTCTCTGTTTGTGCCCTTCTAAATCCTGTGCATCGAGACCCAGCTCAGTGCTTCCTACTCCCAGACACGTTATCCAAACCAGCAACTACTCATCCCTTCCTTCCATCACTCATCCACGCATTCCCTGAAGCCTGTTTGGGGCCAGAAGCTATATCAGGCCCTGGGGCAGAGAGACAGACCCAGGTTCGATTAAGAGCTTTTCTGAGCAGTGCCCAAAGCCCAGAGCTTGCCCCTCCCCAACCCCTCCCCACCAGAGAATGGCGAGCTCCCTCCCCCTGCTGTGCAGATGCATCACAGTAACCATGCTGCTCAGGGCGGGAAACACAGGTCTTGCTGAGAAGACTCGGGCACAGCCATACACTGGCCTGCAGGGGTTGAGAGAGGAAGTGTTAGTTTAAGGACCTTCCGAAGAAAGAAGGGAACTCAGGGGTAGGCTTCTGGTGGCAGCAGATGGCCCAGCCCAGGGGGGCAGACACAGCCCCAGGGTCAGGCCCCGCCTGGCCTCCCCCAGCTCTCGGCCCCAGGCTGGAGGCTGTGGCTGGAGCCGAGGATGACTCTCGGTCAGATTCTATGTCATCAGGGCCACTGCAGACCCGGGGGGCAACCCCCCAAACCCCTGCCTGGCGAGGGCGCAGTGTCTCCACACCCCTGAGTCCTGGTGGAACTCTGCTTTCTTGTCCCTTCAGTCACAGCCGTTCACACCGGCAGCCGACACCCTCCTCCTCCCCTTGGGTGCTCAGCGCTGGGCCCCTGCCCTTGAGCAGCCCACAGCCCCAGGGCCTGACAAATGAGAATCTCCTTGGCCGAGGGGTGAGCCCAGTGCAGCGGGGCCAGAGGGTGGCATTCCCCTCTCAGTGGGGAATGCTCGCCCGCAATGGGCTTCGCAGCGCTCCCAGCTGCCATTAGCCCCAGAACCTAGCCTGATGGAATAGGGGGAGGTTTCCTGAACGGGGAAGAGGAGACTGTTCCCCATGAAAGGAGCAGCTGGGCTGAGAGCAGCCTGCGTGCTGGCCCTCTGCACTCACACCACACCCTCCCCCAGGGCGTGTATAATCACATCTCAGGCCAAGAAACCTCAGGAGGGCACAAAGCGGAAGAGCTGGGTTGCTTTAGTCCCCACCCCCCCACCCCACCCCGCACACAACTGCGTTCTGAGGGTGTAGGGTGATCGTGCTGGACACAGCCTGGGGGTGGGGAGGGGGGTTGGGATGGGGCTCAGCCTCTCAGCTTTGGTGTCCATGCAGAGGGTAGAGCTGCCCCATGTGCCCACCCTCCGTCAGCCTCCGAGCACAGTGGCAGGCGGCCACAGTGCCCACCCAGAGCAGACGGTCCCCACAGCCCAGGGCCGCAGCCGAGACACAGGCCTGGCCCCACCCACACAGCCCGCTCCACTTGGGTAATGACTTCCAATGAGAGTTTGTAAAAACTGTACTCTGGCTTTATTAGAGAGTCTAATAAGTTCAGCTTCTCCAGAAAAATAGACTGTCAGATGAAGTAGGTGTGGGGAAGTGGCTGGGCAGCGAGGGGCGCGCTGCTGAAATGGTGGCAGGTCCCGTGTCCTGAACGTCAGCCCAGGGGGCGAGGAGCACGGCCAGTGTGCCAGACAGGCCTGCCCTTCCTACGTCAGGTCTCAGACGCATCTGTCGCTGCTCAGAGCCCAGCACTTGGGGGCCACCCTGGGAGCCCTCCTGTGGGTACCAGAGGCTGCCCCGGGCTCTGGGAACATGGGGAGTGAATGGCGGCATCTCTACCCCACCGGAGCTCAGTCTCACCGGAGACAGAATTCGGCCAGCAGAGATCACACATCGAGCAGGGAGGGACTGGCAAGGGAGAAACCTGAGGTGGAAGGCAGGAGGCAGAGTCGAAGGGGGCAGGAAGGGAGGATGTCAGGACAGCCCACCTGCTGACCCTTCCAGGGACCCCCTGGGACTGGGCCTGGGTGCCCCCTCCACAGGCTGATGTGAGGGCAGGCAGGTGTGCAGGACGCGGTGGTGGTAGGTGGGGGAGTGGAGACGGTGGGCCCACCTCGGCAGGCCCAGGGCCTGGATCCTCTGGTGGCCATGGTTGCTCCCCGGGTGGAACACCTGGGCTCCCGGCTGACCCTCTAAGGCAGACCTGACCCTCTGCCCTGGCAGGTGGCTCCTGATCACCTGGAGGGCACAGCCCTCCTGTCTTCTTCTGTTTGCCTAGCAGAACTTTCTAACTTTCCTAAAACAGTCATGGCAATTACTTGCATGATGGTTAAAGACTGGTTGCAGTTGAAAATCTGAAATGAGGCCTGGGCTTTCCAGAATGGCGGGAGGGGTGGTCACAGACAGAGACCCAGGGGCTGACGGTCAAGGAGAGACACCCTTCCTGAGGGACTGTAGGGGGCACAGAGGGGACATAGAGGGGTCCCTATTCTCCCTTTCCAGCCCCACACACAGGCTCCCAGGATTGCTCCTCCTGCCCCCTCACCCCAGCCCTCTCAGTGGGGAATGCTCGCCCGCAATGGGCTTCGCAGCGCTCCCAGCTGCCATTAGCCCCAGAATCTGGGGTTCCATTTCACTTCCCTCTTTACCTGGGTAACTGAGCTGATTGTACTCCCAGCTCCGGTTCACTAATTCTTACAAATCCTTTAGAACTATTGATTTATGTGCTCATCTATGTCTCCCCTCCTCTGCAGCCCCCTCCCCTCCCCAGCTCTCAGCTCAGCGCCTTACTCCATGCAGACAACTGGCACATGGGCTAGGCTGGTTGACTGTGTGCCTGGGAGACTTGGGGAAGGGGCACCTTCCCCAGAATGGGGTGGACCAGCAGAAGGCACTGGAGAAACAGGTGCGCAAGAGCAGGGGAAGAGTACGAGAGAGACAGGGTTGATTCTGAGCGGCCCCTTAGAGGGGAAGAGACGAAGCTGACTCTCTCCCTCTCTCCTGTAAAACCCACCAGTAGCCCCCAGTCTCTGGTGGGAGGAAAACCACCTGCAGGTTCATTTCTTTCACGGTCTGACATGGACTGGCCTTTCTCTGGGGCTCCTCTCCCTGCTGCTTACACGCACACCCAATCAAACACACATATGCGCTCGTACACATGGTTATACGTGCCCTCAGGCACAAAATACATTCATATCCTCATACTCACACTCACCACACATTCCTACACGCACACACACATCCATGTCATTCACACCTTGCTCCCCAACCTACCTGGTGAGCCCCTGCTTAGCTTCGAGTGTTCCCCTAGCCCACCCCCCTTGGGACCTCCCTGCATGCCACTGAGCAAGGCAATCGTCCCTCCCCCGCACCCCTCTGCCCAGGGCTTGCCCAGTAAACTCTTCTCACTGGGCATCACAGTTAGTGTGTCCCCCACAAAACCACAAGCTCGCCAGCTCTGTGAACACCTCCATTCATGTGTGTCCCCGGCACCCCACCCAGTGCACGGCACACAGGAGACGAACTCCTGTTTAAGGGACAGACAAATGGGCCAAACAGACGCCAGCGGCCTGTAGTTCCCAGAACTCAGGATCTCAGAGTCTGCCTCTGAGAGGGGCTGTCCGCCCCTCAGCTTCATTCAGGCCCCCCCCAGCCCCGAACCTCTGTAGAGCCCTCCTGGATTTCTGCCCTGTCCCCTGGGCACATGGAGCTCTCCGAGGTGCTGAACTTGGGTGTCTCTGTCTCTGTCTGTCTGTCTGTCTCTCTGTCTGTCTCTCTCTCTCTCTCTCTCTCTCTCTCGGCCCCAACTCTGTCCTTCTGTCCTGGCTTCTTGACTCTATTCCCTCCAGCCAAGAACCACCCACCACCTTCCAAGGGCCCACCCTTCAATGGAAAGAGGCAGTATCCCTAATACACTGCAGGCAAAACCGAGCTTGGTGGAAGCACCTGCATCCCCTTGACCTGCATCCTGTAAGCAGAGGGCGGAGCCAGGTGGCAGCTTCTCTACTGGGGGCAGGAAGGACTAGCAGCTGCTAGTGTCAACCCAACCAGGGCACTTCCCTCCAACTGCAGCGTCCAGGTTTGCCCAGTGGCCTCCCCCGATCAGCCAAGGGTCTGCCCCACCTCTGCAGTGACCGCCCGCTAGCCAGCTTTCTTGAGCAGGTGCTGGGGTCCTCACACTCTGTCCCCTGCTCTCCTCCATTCTTTCCACACAAAAGACCATTCTCTTTGACTCCTACTCTGCCATGACACATGGCAAGGGCTGTCAGTGAGGGTGACCACTTATCCACTTGTATTTGGGTGAATCTCCCTCGCATGTGAAGGCTGCTACTCTGCAGAGTTGCTCTGGGGCTTCAGGCCACACCCACACTAAAGGGGCTGTGGAGGTGGTCAGTCTTTCCCAGGAGGACCATTCAGGGCTCTTCAAAGCCGCTGGAGCTGCACAGACTAGGTAAATCCCCTCCCAGGGAAGACCTAGATAGTAAATTTAATGATGCTTTAGAGCCACAGATTGACATACAAATTGTGGGGTCACCCCGTTGTTATTAACACTGGTGTCTCCTGAAGTTAGATGGGGCTTGAATGTTGCCTTCTTTCCATCCAGCTCCACACAGCTGTAACACTTCAGACGGTTCTGTTGGGTCATCTTTTGGGGAAGTTATTCTTACCACTGAGAATGTATCTGCATTTAGTCCCCAACCTACCCTGAATTCTGGGGGCTGGTGTGACTTCCCTCTAGGGGACCCTCCCTTCCAACCCAGACTGGATGCACAGTCCACAGGTCATTTGGGTCCATCTTACTTGGAAGTTGAAGCCCAGCTGGCCCTCATGGTTGGTTCTGAGCCCAGTGCAACAACGGAGAAGGGGCGGATGTGTGTGATCCCATCAGTTGGGGGAGGTGGAGGAGGAAGCATTCAGCTCGGGGGCTGGTCTGCTCCGCATGCTCCCTGCCCCGCGCTGTCCCCACTGAGGAGCCGCAGTGGGAGGCTCCTTGCAAAGCCACCATCTGTCCCCACAGGGTCTGCACACATCAAGCCCTTCTGCTTCCAGTTGAGTTATCCTCTGGGCAGGCGTGACACAGTCTCTGCTGGGCTTTCTCAGTATATTTCACAACTGCTCTGAGTTTATAATTTTTGCAGGTCCTTTATCACATGCGTGCCATAAATATCAGTGGGGCTTGGGAGCATTTGTCACCTAGCTGGGTTCTTACTTGAGCTCTGAAAAAAATTATTTGGCCACACAACCTTTCTCAGGGCCCTGATTTAATGGACTTCTCTGCCGCGAAGCCACTGAAACCCATTGCCTTTTTGTATCTGATGCCACTTCCTCTTTATTACTGCCTCCGACAGCCCTTCTAACCCGCTGGAAAGAGCCCATTAGTCTCTGACAAATAACGCGTGTCGTTTGGTGAAAAATATGCAGAAGTTTGGCTGCAACTTCATCTCCAGCCTTGGTTCTGTTCGTGGCCTCACTCGCCTCTAAACCAAGTACCCAGCCCCAGGCCAGCCCTAGCCCTGTGTCCCCGTGTCCTACGAGGCCACTGGCTGCCAGGCTCATGGAGCCAGTTTACCCTGACCACTTACAAGGGGGGTTGAGATCGGGGATCCAGAGATGTCCATAACAGGCTGAGAATTAGCCAAAAGGTGGAAGCACCCCAGGTGTCCATCAGCAGATGAATGGATAAAGAAAATGTGTTATACACCTACAATGGGATAATATTCAGCCTTAAAAAGGGAGGAAACTGACAGACGCCACGACATGGGTGAGGTGCGAGGACGTCACGCTCAGGGAAGTCAGCCAGTTGCAAAAAGACAAGTGCTGTGTGATTCCTCAGACACGATGAGGTGCCTGGAGCAGCTGGATTCAGAGAGACAAAAAACAGAATGGCGGAGAGCCGGGGACGGGGGTGGGGGTTGGGTTTGATGGGTAGAGAGTTTCAGCTTTGCAAGATAAAAATGCTTCTGGAAACTGATTGCACCACAGTGGAAATGTGCCTAACGCTCCTGAACTGCACACGTGAAAACGGTTAAGAAGGTAAAATGGACCACAGGTAAAAAAAAATAATAATAATAATTAGCTTCGCCGGCATGAGCGAAGGACAAACCGTCATGGAAAACACCCTCTGAGCGCTGGGGTCTGCCATGTGTTCGCGCTTTCTGCGCCGGCCAGCTCTGGCTGCACAACCGAACAGCTCTGCGAGGCAGTGGCTCACAGCAACAACCACGCTTTCAGGCTGTTGTTCCGGTCTGCAGCGTGGGTTGGGCTCAGCTGACCTGGGTCGGGCCCAGCTGATACTGGGAGTGGGGCTGGCTGGGGTAAGTGCTCACCCGGGACACCTCATCCCTGCTCCACAAGGTCTCTCAGCCTCCCACAGACTAGCCCCGGCTTGTTCAGGTGGTGGTGGTGGCAGGGTCCCGAGAGAAGGAACAAAAGCCAGCCAAGCCTCCTGAGGCCGTGGCTCCCACTCACACGCTGTCCTTTTGACTATATTCTAGGGTCCAAAGCAAGTCACAGGGCCAGTCAAAATTCAAAGGGTGGGGAGATAAACTCCACCCCTTGGTGGGAGGGGCTGCAAAGAGTTGTTGCAAATCTACCACAGACACCGTATATATGCCAGGCCCTGTGCTAAGTATTGAAGATAAAAACATAAATAAAACACCGTGAAGTGCAGCAGGCAGGTTAATTATTACAGCACGTAGTATGCTCCAAAGGTAAGCCTGGGGGCTAGGGGAGGCTGCCGAGGAAGGCAGAAGGCAGGGGTGCTTAATAATACCTTAACTGGTGTTGAAGAATAAATGGTAATTAGCCAGAAGAAGGAAGGCAGAAAGATCTGGGCAGAGGGGCGGAGAGATGAGTGAAGGCTAGGAGCGGGCCTGCCCAGGTGAGGCTTCCATGGAGAGTGGAGGGCCAGCCCTGGAGTGGAGGACCGGGTTGTGGCGGGGAAGAGGGGGCCTTGCTTTCCCTGCTCAGCCTAGAAGGGTTTATGTAAGTAGGGGCTGCTGGCCAGGTGCTGTGAGGAGGTGGCTTGGAGGGGGACAGGCTGGAAACCAGGGGGCATCCTTGGAGGCGGCCGCAGGGACTCCGGTGAAGGAGGATGGCAGGATCAGACAGGGTGCTGGCAGGAACGGGGCCAGAAGAGAGTGGACTCGGTGTGGGAGGGGGAGGGGAAGAGCCAAGCAGTCGGCCTAGGGACCAACTCTGCCTGTGCTTTATGCAACCCAGATGTCAACGGGACAGGGGGCCAGAGGGGGGGTCCCTAAGGAGGGTAAGCCCAAGGGCAGAGGGCAGTACTTGTGTGGGTGAGTAAGGGTGTCCTGGGGTTTTGCAGGCACAAGAGGGACATACCACTCAGAGACCAGAATGCTGACCAATAGAGGCCCTGAGGCCAAGGCTCCTCTCCCACGGAGGGGAGGGGGGAGGCCAGCCTTGCAGAGGCCCAGGAGGCCCAGCAGGTCTCCAGGCCACCCCTTCCTCCACAAGCCTGAGGTGGCCAGATTCCCTAGGGTGCTGGGGAGCTGCTGGAGTCCACTCTGATGACCCAGCACAGCTCAGGCTCCGCCCCCAGCCTGAAGACTGATGGGGGCTGGCGGGAAGGCTTCCCCCAGAGCCCAGCCCATGGTTCGCTAAGGCTCTCCGACATGAAGGGTTGCCTTTTGCCGAGGCGGGGGGTGGGCAGGAGGGCAGCTGATGCCCTGAGCTGGTGCTGGCTTCCTCCTGTGGATCCTGGGTCATGATGTGCCAACATGCAGCCTCTCTGGCCGGGCCCCCAGCTGGTGGCAGTAAGCACGTACCATATGACTGATCAATACTCTGAATGTGCTTGGGACCTTGCTGTGAGAGGGAATCCCCTGCAAGCACGTCCATAACTGAAACATTCTTCTGAATCCGAGTCATCCTGCCCAGCTGTTAAACCTAGACTTCCTCAGGGTGGGGGCAGACAGCGCCTGCAGCTCTGGGGACCTGGATCTCTGAGCCCCTTTCCGATCCTCCCGGAATCCCTGGGAGGAGGTGCTGCTGCTGGGGCTGGGGCTGGGGGTGCCATCGTTGCTAGGACCTTGGTTCAGAAGTAAAATGTTCCCAAACGCCCGGAATGCAATGGGCCCAGCGGCAGTGGCATCAGGGCACCACTGTGCTTTCCTGGCTCCCTGAGCGTGGGCAACTCAGCAGGCATGCGGGCCGCTTCTGTCGCTCACGGCAGTGTGACGGGCAGCGGAGCAGGTGTCCTTGGTGCTTGAGGGAACTGAGGCCCCAAACGCTGGGGCAACGTGCCCAGGGTCACATAGCCAATTAGTGGCAAAATTAGAATGAGAACCAGCATCCAGGTCTTTGGAATTCCAACCCAGACCTCTTTCCCTGCCCCACACTGCTTCACTCAAAAGGTGACATTACCCACCTGGCTCACGGTTCGGGAACAAATTCGGCTGGTAGCTGTTTGCAGAGCTGGTGTGTGAGCACAGCAGTGCAGCCTCAACCCCACCTGGCCCTGCGGGCTCTCCCTGCACGCGCAGCCTCTCCACGCCCAGGCCCCGTGCTCCTGCCACAAGTGCCCGCTGCCACGCCCCAGCCCGGGCCCCAGCCACCGCCTCCTGCACCCCCCAGCACGTCTCCCTCCAACCCCCGTGTCCCACATGCCCTAGCCCTGACCCCAAAACTAAACTCATCACCCCCTCCCCTCCCAATGTCCCTCCAGAAACCTGGACGTGGCCCTCACGCCTCCCCGCTCCGCGTCCCCGCCAGCACTAAAGGCTGAGGTATGCATCCACAGCCTACACACTCCCTTCTCTGTCCTTCTGTGACTGTTAGGGTTCAGGCCTTTGTCCCTTCTCTCTTGGGATTATGGAGCCATCACTACCGTCAACAGTAACACTGAGCCCACCATGTGCTGGTTAGGGCCCTGCTGAGAGCCAGGGCCACTCCGACTGGGCCGACTGGGCCGTGGACTAACCTTCCCAAGCTCCAGCAGCTGGTGGGAGGCAGAGCCCAGGCTCTCCCAGGGTCCTGCCTCCACCCGTCACTCCCGTCCTGCCTCTAACATGGCTGCCAGAAGGACTTGTCTAAAACCCAGATCTAACTTTGTCACTCCCTGCACAGAGTCCTTGGTGGCTCCCCGGTGCCCAGAAGGTTACCTGTGAGTCCCCTCAAAAGGTTCTTGAGATCTGACCCTGTGGCCCAGCCCTCGCAGCCCCACCCTTCCACAGGCCTTTGGTCCCCTGCACGAGACCCGCCGGCACCTCCACACCCTCCACTGGGGCCGCGTGCCCAGCTGCTGCTCTGAGCACACCTGCGGCAGCCCCCCGGGTCCTGAGACAGCGGCCTCCCAATCCACAGACCTGCTGCCACTCCAGCCTGGCCCCATGTGGGGACGGTGGGGCCAGTGATTTGCCATTGCCCACTCACCCTAGTCTCCTGTCTGGGGTGTGCTCCAGGGCTCTGCCTCACTGTCTTCTGTGGTCTTCGGCAGAGTCGGGCCTGCCTGGCCACAGAGCCCACAGGCCCCACCCATCCCTGAGCATCTGATGGTCACCAGGCCCGCAGTCAAAGCAGGAGTCCACGTGCCCACTTCACAGACGTACAAACAGAGGCTCAGGGAGTACAGGGGCCTCTCCTGGGGCATCCAGGCATCGGAAGCGGCACTGGGCTCAGCACGGCATCTTGGCAAGAACTGACACCTGCTCAGCCCATGTGGACAGAGGTGACAAGTCAGGCCGGAGCAGGGTGCACAGGAGGGCAGTTCCAGAACACCAGCCGGGGTGCAGTGTAGACCTGGAGGGCTGTGGTGACCCTGGGGGCTTGGTGGGCAGAGCTCAGTTTTGCAGACCACCCTCTCCCATTCACCTGCCAAATGACATAACCCACCTCACAACAGTTGAGGTCATTCTGGCCCCCAGATCTGGGCCTTTGGTGTCCAGCCACCAGCAGTGCTAAGGGCAGGCTCTGTCCAGGGGCAGGCAGGCGAGGCTTGAGGGAGCAGGGCCCTGCAAAGGCCCTAACTTTTACAAATGAAAGAGTACATAAACTAAGCAGCACAGTGGTTAGGCTGTCCTTCCCACTCTGAGCCTGGAGATGGGTCTGGGAGAAGCTTCTGACATCCCCAGGTTCGGAGCCCGTGGGCCTGGGGTGTTCTCTGTGCCAGCCCCAGGAGGCCATGACGCAGACAAAGGTAGGTGTGCAGCAGGGCGGGAAGGCCCAGAGGCCACTGCCCGGGACCTGCTGGGGTTGTGAGCCCGGCCACCCCTTGCTGAAGCCCCAGGTGAGCGTGGGAGTCCTGAATGAGCCCGGATGTGGGAGGAGGTACTACAGCCGGCCCCTGCCCCTGGCTTCCTTCCCCAAGCAGCCCCAAAGTTTGAAATGGAAGAAAGTGCTCCCCAGGCCCCGACTCCATCCTTCCTTTTGAGGGACCCCTCCCCAAGCAGCTCTCCCCAGCCTTGGCTGTGAGTGTCTAACAGAAGAGGTGCTGTTTTTGCAGGTTTTGTGGTTTTTATTCCTTCGAACCATATCCAGCCCATCTTGCATCACAATGCCATGCTTTCCTTGGTATCAAACACATCGGCACTCATTGGCATCTGAAGAACTCGTTCTGTAGCAATACAGCAGTTTTTAGCCGTCTGTGATAACGCAGTCTCTGTGTTTCCGATGTCACTCTGGGACTCTTTTCCCTGGACCTGTCACTTTCTGGGTTGGATTTTTATTGTGTTTGTTTTGTTGGGGGTTGGGGGGGGTTGGTTTGTTTTGGGGTTTTTTTTTTTTGGTTTTTTGTTTTGTTTTGGTTTTTTGTTTGTTTGTTTTTTTTTGCTTTTGAAAGTTGTGATTCCTTCGGTTCTGTGGCCCCTCCCAGTTGCCGCTTGTTGCCGCATTTTGTCTGTGACTTCCTTTGACTGTCGGTGTTGAGCCAGTCTTGCCAAGAAAGTATCAAGTGTTTTCCTATTTCTCTACTTCTTGAAAAAAAATTTTTTTTTTATTTAAAAAAAAAAAAACAAAAAAAACCTCTTAATGGGAACCTGGCCCTGTCTGTCTTCTCTGTTCTGCAGAAATGTTGAAGGAGTTGAACCAGCAGCGCAGAACGAAAGCCTTCACAGACCTGAAAATTGTTGTTGAAGGCAGAGAGTTTGAAGTCCACCAAAATGTTCTAGCTTCCTGCAGCTTGTATTTCAAGGACCTGATTCAAAGGTTTGCCTTCCTTCCAGCTGTGGTCGGGTCTGTTCCTTTGTAGGACGCTTTTGTGTCGCTTTTCTCCTCCCCTCTCTTGCAGGTTCCTGGAGTGTGACTCCCTGTCACAGAGCCAGTAGCCATCTCTGCCCCGCCCCCGCCCCCAGCGCCCTGCACACGCAGCCGCAGCCGCGGAGCAGCCACTGCCCCCGCCCGCCCCCCGCCCGCCCCGCACAGCGTTGCTGGTCACCAGGGGCCTCTGCCCGCAGTAGACAAACCCCCGCCTGCCCGGCCCTGAGGAGCCTGCGTCCTCAGTGGCTCACAAGCCCTGCCTGAGATTAGGCCTGTAGGTTCCACGTGGAGGGACTGCCGCCACGGGGCCAGCACGGGGTGCCCGGCACCATCGTCCCTGCTGTCGATAGTGAACTTAATGCCAGGAAAGCACATCGACCACACCAGCCCCAGCCGAGGAGCACAAGGCGCCCAAGGGGCCGCTATTTCGCAGCCGGGGTCGGGAGAGACGTGTAGCCGAAGCCTCATCCCCGCTGCATGCCTCGACACTTGCGCCCCGAGCCCCGAGCCAAAGCCAGCGCCCTCCGAGCCCAGACCAGCTGTGTCCTAAACACGGTCTCTCTCGGCACCCGCTCCCGCCCCGCCCGCCCTCTGCCCCGGCTAGTTCTACCGGAATGAGTCTTAATGGTGCATGAGCATCTTTTTTTTTTCCATTACGTTGATTTTTTTAATTTGTCTGCTTCATACCCTCGCAAAGAAGTCAGGGACCACCTTCCAGCGCCTTAGTGAGGGAGCGCAGCCGAGGGGCCAGCCCAGGGCACCACTCCGATCTCTCTCACCCATCCGCAGATTAATGCCGCTGCTCGTTTTGCCTTGCAGCCTCTCCGGGGCGGACGCTGAGCCGGGACGTGCTCAGCGTGGGAGGACAGGACCTCCGCTTGCTCCCCGCTGCCGTGTTTGGACGTGCTGACTAACCCCAGAGTGACTGTGTTTTGTTTCAGGACCGCACAGCGCTGGCACCTCCCTCCCACTCCGTTGTGTCCTTTCACTTAGAGCGGAGCTGCCCGGCCAGCAGAGTGCTGCCCAGCCGCGCGGGCCCCGCCCTGCGGAAAGGGGCGGGCTCTGTGTGGCTTCCGGTCTCCTGGACAGCTTGGGTCTCCCGCCCCCGCTGCTTAGGTTCTCTCTGTCCAAGCCCAGGGGTCAGGGGCCTGAGCTCTGGGGTGAAGGGGTGTGCCTGGCGGCTTCTTCGGGCCGAGGGAGGTCTTCCTGCGTCCACTCTCCGCGAATTCTGGAACTGGCAGTGATGGCACCTGGCTGCTGAATTGCAGATGTGGCGCCCTAGGCCTCGGTCCTGCTCCAGGCCAGCTGGGCATTACAGAGGGGCCAGGCTGGTACTGAGCAGCGGCCCAGCCCTGGACTAGAAAGGCAGGGGAGAGAGGAGCACAGGAGCCCTTGACTGTCTTCAGAGACCTTACCTGCGAAGCCGAACTCTCGCACACAACAGAGAAAGAGGACACAGCTAGGTGGAAACCCAAAGCAGTGACAGATTCTTGGACAGGCCAAAAAGGAGGATGAAGAACATTCTAGGCAAGGGATGGGTTGCCTAGAATGCTCTGGAATGTCCTAAAATGTTCTAGACAAGGGATGGGTTGCCTGGGATGAAAAATTGAGGACAGAGACAGCCATGAGCATTGGGGAGGGAGCGATGGCCTTCCCAGAGATGGGTGGGACCTGGGCTGGGATGGGCATACAGGCCCTGACTCCTGGGCTTGTCGGGGCTGTCAGGAGCCGTGGGGAATGGGTGCCTACCTGAAGGTGGGAGAACTGGGGGGTGCCTCTGTGACCCTAACTGATTAGGACTGGTGCTAGGCCTAAGAGGCAGTCACTGGAGGAGGGAGGACACCCCCTTGGGAGCTAGGAGACCTGGGTTCTACACCTGACTCTGTCACTTGTCCTGTGACCCCAGGCACGCCATGTCCTCTCAGGCCTTGGATTTTCTCATCTGTAACACAGAACGTTGGTCCTAACAATATCCAGGTTTCCTTCCAGGGTGACAGTAAGGGGGTGGGAGGACCTGCCCTGGAGAGGCTTCCCAAGTACCGGTGCCAGGACATGAGAGGCATGAGGTCACTGGGGCAGATCCATGGACCAGGGTCAGGGCAGTAGGGAGAAGAGATGAACTGCGTGGTGGGCAGGTTGCATGACAGCAGCCTGCAGGACAAGCAAGGGGAGAGGCCTAGGAGACAGTGCAGTGGGTGGGGCCCAGAGGGGTCTGGGGAAACAGGAGGACCCCTCAGGGAGGAGAGGGGGTCGAAGCAGAGCCCAAAGGAGAGGCTGCACTTGCAGATGAAGATGTGAAATTGTAGCCATTTTAAACTTTACTTCCCTCTTCCTCATGTGGGCACACGTCACCGCCTCTGCCGATAGCCGCAAACACACTCCCTCTGTGGGGAGGAGCACAGACTCTCTGAGGGTGATTTCCTTTCCAGCCACGGAAAGTGCTGGAGAATTCCACATTCTGAGAGGTCAGGGAGCAGCTGGTGTTGTTACCGTCATTGCCGTCTCCTTGACCCTGTGACTCTGGAGACTGAACATGCAGGTGCCGGAATGCCCAGCAGGAGAGATGGGGTCCTGCCCACCGAACCCCAGGCGGCTGCATGAATGGAGGCAGAGGGAGTGGGTACCATTCCTGGTCCTTACCTTCCTGAGGGTCTCAGTGAGCACTGTCTGGGGCAAGTGACCCACCCCCAGCTGCCCCAGGACCCCCAGGCCTGGAGGCTTTGACCGGACTCCTTGTCACCCCTAAGCCTGGGGCAGGTGACATGGTCACTGACCCAGCCCCAGGGAGGGCACCTCTCCAGGAGCCACAGGTTAGACACAGGGACACCACGTCATTCACTACCCTTTGCTCAGCACACACACAGCCCTCTCCTGGGTGCCAGGTCCCCCATGAGGTACCAGGCATGATGGGGGCTCTGCCATCAGGGAGTCCCCAGTCTGGTGGGTGAGAAACCGTCAAGCAGGGTCAGGAAAATGCAGACAAGGAGGTTCAGAGGTTCAGAGTCTCACAGGCCAAGTGCCAGCTCTAGGGGGAGAGGGGTGTCCCTGGGGGCCCCCGGGGAGAGGTGGTGTCTGCCATGGGTTTTGAACCAAGAATGCGGCTGGCCAGGCAGTGGGGCAGATGGGAGAGGAGCAAGTGTGAGGCCGAGGATAGCAGCAGACTTGCTGCTGCTACAATGGCAACTTCAAACTGAGCACGGAGGGAAGAAGGCCATACAGGGGCAGGCACCGCATCGCGGGCTCTGTTTTAGGCCTGGGGGCGCCACAGTCAGATGGATGTTTCGTGAACATGACATCAGACCGTGAGCAGGAGAGCGGGTCCCAGGGCATCCTCTCCCAACCAGCGGCTGGATTCCCCTCAGCTCAGCTGCCCAGAGCGCCTGTTCTCCACGGCCAGGCTCCAGGCCAACCCCCACGTTGTCCACGTGTCCTCTCTTCACATGCGTCCATGCCTTTGCTGAGGCTGCAGCCGCTTCTTCTCCTTAGCCGTCCGTCATTTAGTCCCAACTCATCTTCGTCCTCTGACAGGGGCAAGACCAGCCCCCAGGAGGCTTGTAGAGATGTCCCATGGCACCCTGGGAACCCGCCCACTAAGCCGAGAGGCAGGACCATGAGCATCCCCGTGTTACAGAGGAGGAAGCCGAGGCCCAGCGACGATGTGGCTGGCAGCCCCAGGATTCGCGCAGAGGCCTGAGTCCGCAGCTCATGCTCTCGCCGTCCGTGGCTAATCCGGAGGCAAGCGGAGTGTGGTGTTCGTTCACGTACAAAGGCTGTGAGGAAGGAAAATGAGCTCTCAGGGCTGACACTGTGGGTAGACGGGCAAGGAAAAGGGATGCAAAGCGTGTGTGTGTGTGTGTGTGTGTGTATCCATTGGAAACACTTATAACTGGCCACAGGATCTGCCCCGGGATCTGAGACAGGTACCGAAGTCAGGCACTCACCCCCACACCTGCAGGGGGACCGAGCAACCTTGGAGGGGAGCACACCCGGCTGTCGGGGAACTCAGAGCCCGTGCCGAGGGTGCTGGCCCAGCCCTGCCATCCCTTCGTAGCCCCGTCGAGTCCCTGTGACAGTCAGGGGGAAGCCCTGCAGGAGAAGGAGCTGTGGCTTTGTCATTGGATGCCATGAAGCCGGGTGCCATGAAACAACGACGCCGCAAGGGAAACCCAGCGGGACTTAGCAGAGGAGAGCCTCGGGCTTTGGGAAGGAGGGAGGACATTGTGAGCAGGCTAGACCAAGTGGGGTGCTGGGGTGGCAGCCTCCCAAGTCCAGAACCTCTTCTGGACTCCAGTGAGCAGGCCTTGGGGGAGAAGGCCCTTCGCCTACTCCCTGGGTGCTGAGGAGCTCTTGTGGAGCGGCCCGACAGGCTGCACTGAGTGCAGCCAATCAGAGGGGACAGGGGGCTGTTTGTCTTTGGAGGCAGCAGAGGCACCACCCTCCCTGCCAGCATCTCTGAACATGCTCCCAGGTACGGGTGAGCAAGGAAATGTGCAGGCGCAGAGAGGCCTCCTCGTCACACCCGATGGGGCAGCACCCTGGCCCTCCGCCTCCCAAACCACAAAGCCGGTCGGAGCCGACAGCACGTCTGAGCTAGAGTCTCCGTTCACAGTGAGTGAAATGGATGGACACGTGGACTTGTCCGAGACGGTTTCACGAACCCCCCCATACGGGCTCTGGGCTTCGCACCCTCCCCCCTCTCCAGGGGAAGCGGAAAGGACCCGGGGGGCACGCATCCCGGATGTAGGGACCCCTGCTAGATTTGAACACACTAGTCAAGACTTATGCCCCTCCCCTCCTTCCTGGCGGAGTCGGGCACCTGTGGGTGGCTGTCTGCCCTGTTCCTAGGGAAGTAGACAGGTGCGTCTGGGCAACCAGATAATGAAAGGAGAGACTCACGCATCTCAGATGCTGGCAGAATGAGGGAGCCAGGCCTCCGCCGAGTCACCGTGGGTGGGCCAGAGCCTGCATGAGCTGCGGCAGTCCTCGGGACCCAGGGAGACTGGTGTGCCCTGCCCATCACTGCCCCAGACTTCCTTTGCATTTTTCCAGACCTGACTGGCAAACTGAAAACATCTGATTCAGACATTCTACCACTTGGGACAAGGCATTCCTGGCACATCCATAGACCCAGGCCTTCTGTGTCCCAGACCCTGGTCCCTTCCCAGGCCATACCCCTTTTTGGGAGAAAGTGACCCCAAGAAGTTGTAGTCTTCTGACAGAGCCCATGGGCCCTATGTGGGCTGCCGCTCACTTCTGTGGGCCCACAGCCAAGGGTGAGGGTCACAGTCCCAACCCCACAAGGCCATCGCTGCCCCTTCCTGCCCTGCTTCACCTCCCGCTGAGGTGGTGCCATGGCCCCTACTGCCCAGCAGTAGCTCAGCTGCTCCATGGGGCTGAGTGGAACAGGCCACTGGACCCCAAGATCCAGCTTAGGGCAGGGACAGATAGTGATCTGTGAAGAGCACAGCCCCCAACTGGTAACCGGGGCCACCCATCTGGGGTGGTGCCTCTCAGGGTCTCCCCACTCAGAGGGAGGAGCCCCAGGAGCTGTGAGGTTCGGTCCCAAGGCAGTCTGATGGTCATGGACAAAGGGCAACCACTGCCTCCCTCAGCCCCCGCAGCTGGCTGGGCTGCACCCAACCATCTATGTGGAGGGGAAGCATGCGTGCGCAGGCGAGCTGCACAAGGCCCCACTGGCTGGGGCCTCACCTCCTGCAGGTCTTGAACTCAGGCGCCTGACAAAACAGCCATCGTGTCCCTGGGTATTCCTCTGCAGCCAGGCAGGGTGCCCACGGAGCTCCCAGCGTCTGGCACCTGGTCCCAGCAGCCCCTGGCCTCTCCCCCAGATTCTTTACCCAGTGGCCCCCTCCTCTCCATGGGTGCCCTCACTGGGGTGCCTAGAGGAGCAGAGCCACAGCTCTAGGTCATAGGGACAGTGCTCTGGTCCAACCCTGGACAGCACCCACGATGGCCGGCACCCTGTGCGCCTCCCCATGCAGTCCCTGTGCTCCCCAGCCTTGGGGGTACCACCTTGTCCCCAGCCCTCTCCCTGGCTCAGGCTCTGGGCAAGGCAAGCACCTCCCCACAAGTGCAGCCACCCTTGTCCTGTCCCACTCATCACTCACTTGGGGCCGAGGGCTCCACAGACTTCACCTCTGCTCGACTCCCCTCCTCACTGGTGATTCTGGGATTCGCAGGATCACATGCATTTCAGCGTGTGTGTTTGTGTGTGTGCGCATCCCGGAGTCTCCCCTCGGCTGCTCACTGAGTCTGAGCTCCTCTCCTGAGGACCTGTGGGAGACAGGAGGGCCGGCCAGAGGTGCAGATGGCAGCGACTGGGGCCCTGGGAGGAGGCCTCGTCCGCGCGGCCCTGGCTGTGGCCCAGCGTGGCCTCTGTAGAGCATGAAGGATGTGAGGACAGGCCAGAGAAGGGCAGGTAGGAGCGAAGGCAGGGGCTTCAAAGACTTAGACCAAGAGGTTGACCAGATGGCCCCTGAGGCCTGGAGTGTTCAGAACTTCTATAATTTTACGTGATTACATAACAAATGAGCTCTTTATGCTTAGCCAAGTCAGCCAGGCGTGGACATCCCCTCCAACGGCAGACTGAGTGTGACGTCACTTTAAAAGTCACGCACACCACACATCTGTGGGTTTGAGAAGGGGCTCTGCCCAGGCTCTGTTTAGCAGTGCCCTCCCTCTCCTCGGCCGGGGCTGCCCAGGGCTGGGAGGCAGAGTGGCCCGTCAGGCCCCTGGTCAGTGAGCCCATCGAAGGGGCCCCCACCTGGGCAACAGGGTAGCAGCCGCACCTGTCCCCTGCCAGGTCAGATCTGTATTGCCCTAATGGTGGCATTTCAAGTACCGTGGTGCAGAGCGAAGTCTCATGGGAAGGATGTTTTCCGACCTCCGTCACATCAGCCCCCCTTGGGACTTTAGACTTCACCCAGTTCAGTCGTCTTGTGTTGCAGAAGAGGAGCCTGGAGGCCAGAGAGGTCAAGGCTGTCCGCCTGTCAGGGACACAGCTGTGGCACCCAGGTCCCCTAGCGCCCTGCTCCCACAGGAGTTGCCTCGCTCTGGGGCTAGCCTGCTCGCTCGCCCGACACCTGCACACTCTACTGCCAGCCACAGGTGCAGCCAGGGACCAGGCACGAGAGCCTTGGCCCCTGGCCCGCTCAGGAGTGGGGGGGATGCAGAGGTCATTTCCCAGGACCGTGGCTGAACCCACCCCAGGCAGAACCAGGCTCGGCGAGAAGCCGAGACGGGGTGCCCGCCGATCGCCTCTGAAGCACCTGCCTCCTGACTCTTGATGCTCCGGGTGTTTTTCCTCCTGGTCACTTCTGTCTCGGTGTGGTTTTTGCTTCATCTTATCTGTTTCCTTCCAGGTCCAGCTTTAGGGTGCGGCTGCCAGGCCTTAGGAGCCTTTGTGACGGTTTTGTATTTCTGTAGACACCAGATATAAACATATTTATATATTTGTGTCCCTCCCCCGCTCCCCCCAGTTCACAAGCCCGACGCACACTCTACACGCAGGCCACTCTGACCTCTGACCCCGTGTTCCATGTGGCAGGAGGGCCCCGCCCCGGGCCAGGTCCCAGGTCATGGCTGCTGGCTGTCTGTGGCGGAAGTCCTTGGTTGTTCCCCCTCCCCCTCCTCCCAGCTCTAACCATTCTGTCCGTCTGTCTCGTCTCGTCCTCGGTTTCAAAGCAATGTCATGAAGGGCTTCCTTTCCATGCCTAAAAGGAAACAATATGCTTTTGGAAAGAGGTGGGGTTGGAGTCAGCGTTCCGGGACGGCTTGGGGCCCTCAGTCTTTGGGGCGTTCAAGGAAGTCTCCGGACTGGTTGTGAGAACAGCCTGTTGGGAGCCTCAGTCACACTGGGGAACCTCCCAGGCCCAGGACCTGCGGGCCCTGTTTGGCGGAGACGCCGGGCCAGCAGCGGGGCTGAACCGTATTGTTTCCCTTTGAGGCCGGTCCTGGTCCTCGTCCCCATCCACAGCTCATGCTTTTTGATTTGCATCTTTTTTTGCATGGACATGCCAAGTAGTGGTAAGCAGGGTTTTCTGTTCTTTATGGGCGTCTCTGGTCAGACTCTTCTCTTTCAGATCCCGTGTCAGGTTGTTAGGTTCAGGTGTGTCATTGCCGTGTCCCTTGAGTCCTAAAGGGAAGGGCGTGACCGAGGCGTGCAGGGAGACGTAGCCCTCCTGTGAGGAGGCGGCACCCTGGCCGCAGGGTGGCAGGCAAGGACACCCTGGTCTCTGTGCCTAGGTCGGTGCAAGACGGCAGCCAGGGCGGCCGGGAGAAGCTGGAGCTGGTCCTGTCCAACCTGCAGGCGGACGTCCTGGAGCTGCTGCTCGAGTTCGTGTACACGGGCTCCCTGGTCATCGACTCGGCCAACGCCAAGACCCTGCTGGAGGCGGCCAGCAAGTTCCAGTTCCACACTTTCTGCAAAGTCTGCGTGTCCTTTCTGGGTGAGCCCGGGGGCGTGTCTGGCCCCGGGGGTCGTAGGGCAGGTGTGGGGAACGTCCAAACCCAGCAAGGGTGTAGACGGGAGGGCTGTGTGCGCATCCCCACTGCGGGCGACGCTGGAGTTTGCCACACAGTTTGAAGATGGTAATGCAGAACGCCGTCTGCAAAGAGCTTCGCTCACCAGAGAGGTCCTCTGCGTCACTTCCCCGCGACCAGGCGGCGTTGTGAGGAAGGACAGGCCATGAGGGTCCTGTGAAGGGTCCCTTCACGGGGAGCTGAGCCCTGGCCTCATAGCCCTGTCCTCCCAACACTGCACAAAGCAGCCGCACAGTTTCCCTCCCTTGAACATGGGTCAGGGCTGTGCCGCACCAGATGGCCACCCAGGTCTGGACATGCGGACTGGGGTCGGCCCCGCGGACACCGAGACCTGCAGTCCAGGGTGGGAATGCGAGTGTCAGGGCTTCCGGCAGGCCCCCAGCCCAGGGCACACAGTAGCCTAGTCTGGAGCTGCCCTGTGGGGGGAGAGCAGGGAAAGGGTGGGGTATGGATGATACCCAACCATCCGTGACCTGGGCGTGGAGTGCAGAGGGAGAACTAGGGGCCGAGCCTGGGCCAGGAGCGGTCGGAGAGGCGACCCTGGGGGAGCAGAGCAGTCTAGGAGGGTCAGCAACCACAGCTTCAGAGTCAGGCTCCCGAAATGTCCTGGGACCCAGGCACTTCCAGTCTAGAATACCCATTAGTGGGTCTCGGAGAGCTGACCAGATGGGCCCCAGGTCCGAAGCCGGCGTGTGGGCGGGGGGGGGGTCGTGATGATGAGAGGGAGACGGGGGTGGGCATGCGGGCAGTGTCAGGCTCCCGTGACTCCGGAGTAGGAGTCTGTGACCCCACATGTGCCTGTCACACTTGTGGAAGACACCACGAGCCTCTAGTGTGTGACTCCTACCTTCTACTCCATGGCCCCCAGGCAGTGAGGATACTCCACACCTCACAGCCTTCTGCTGGGACTTGCAAGAGCAGAGAGAGGCCCTGAGGCATGAGATGGGGCAGGAAAAACCCCAGACCATGGGCTCCTGGGGACGCTGGACGCTGCAGGCAGGTCACAAGGACAGGGGCTCAGAGAAGGACCCACAGTGACAGGCAACAGGAAGAGATGGCACCCGCCCAGGGCCCTCTGGTCAGTGGTCACATGCTCTCGCCCCCAGAGAAGCAGCTGACGGCCAGCAACTGCCTGGGGGTGCTGGCCATGGCCGAGGCCATGCAGTGCAGCGAGCTCTACCACATGGCCAAGGCCTTCGCGCTGCAGATCTTCCCCGAGGTGGCCGCCCAGGAGGAGATTCTCGGCATCTCCAAGGACGACTTCATCGCCTACATCTCCAATGACAGCCTCAACACCAAGGCCGAGGAGCTGGTGTACGAGACCGTCATCAAGTGGATCAAGAAGGACCCTGCCTCCCGTGCACAGGTAAGGCCGCCCCGTCTCTTCCAGCCCACCCCTCCTCGGGCTCCCGTGGGCAGCAGACAGGTGAAGGGAGGGATGAGAGATGAAAACTCAGTCAGCACGGACTCCCCAGGCCTGGCATTCCGCCTGCAGGGGACTCACGCTGACCAGGAGGCTGCAGGGCCCCATGGACAGCATCAGGGCCGGGCAGGGAGGAGGACTCCCCGGAGCTCCGGGGCGCTTGGTTGCAGCAGGAGGAGCCCCACAAGCGGTGGTCCACCCCAGGGTCGGCTGCAGCAGGCCAGATCTCCCGTTGCTTCCTCCCCTCTCCTGTAGCTTCTGGGAGCTCCATGTGTCTCTGTCCAGGCTGGGTGAGCAGAGGGGGTATATACTCCCGAACCAAAGACAGACTGAATTATCCATGTCGCACAGTCCCAACATGAGCCACAAGAAGGGGCTCATCAGCATGACCTCAGAAGCTTCCCTGTCTGTTGACCCCACAGTACGCTGCGGAGCTCCTGGCGGTGGTCCGCCTCCCCTTCATCCACCCCAGCTACCTGCTCAACGTGGTGGACAACGAGGAGCTGATCAAGTCCTCGGAAGCCTGCCGGGACCTGGTCAACGAGGCCAAGCGCTACCACATGCTGCCCCACGCCCGCCAGGAGATGCAGACGCCCCGGACCCGGCCTCGCCTCTCAGCAGGTATTGAGGGGTGTGGCCCGAACCCCCCATATACAGGCATCGTGGGGTCAGCCCTACTCGGGGTGGTCCTTCAGGGGCACCAGGCACAGATGCTGAAGTGCCTGCTGGGATGTGTGCCAAGGGTGCCTGTCTGCGCCCCTGCAGGTGTGGCCGAAGTCATCGTCCTGGTCGGGGGCCGCCAGATGGTGGGGATGACGCAGCGCTCCCTGGTGGCCGTCACCTGCTGGAACCCACAGAACAACAAGTGGTACCCCTTGGCCTCACTGCCTTTCTACGACCGCGAGTTCTTCAGTGTCGTGAGTGCTGGGGACAACATCTACCTCTCAGGTGAGGCCCCTCGGGGCTGGCCTGGGGACTCGGGCACGGGCTTCCCGAGGGGATCTGTCTGCACAGGTCTGGGCCGAGACAGGCCAAGGCCCAGGAAGGGGTGTCTGCGTCGAAGGTGACGCTTCTCCTCCTGACCCTGGGGCTGGGCCGCCCGGCCACAGGCTCTTCCTCACCTGCCTGCGCTCTGGCCCTCCCATTCTGCTACAGGTGGGATGGAATCGGGGGTGACGCTGGCTGACGTCTGGTGCTACATGTCCCTGCTCGATAACTGGAACCTCGTGTCCAGGATGACGGTCCCCCGCTGCCGGCACAACAGCCTCGTCTACGATGGGAAGATCTACACCCTCGGGGGACTCGGCGTGGCAGGCAACGTGGACCACGTGGAGAGGTAATGGGGCCAAGGGCACAACCGGGACAGCCTCTGACATTCACCGAAAGCCAGCGTCTCCCTGCTCCTCCTTCCCAACACCTCCCCCCAGCTGAGACGCCTAGAGGCTAGACATTTGTAAGGTGATAGTCCCCGGCTCTTCACACACAACAGAGAGGACTGGGGAGAGTGAGGTAGGAGGGCGACAGCTGCCCAGTCACTGCCATGGGACACTTTTCTTTTTCTTTTTTTTAAAGATTTTTATTTATTTATTTTTAGAGAGAGGAAGGAAAGGAGAAAGAGAGGGAGAGAAACATCAATGTGTGGTTGCCTCTCATGCGCCCCCTACTGGGGACCTGGCCTGCAACCCAGGCATGTGCCCTGACTGGGAATCAAACCGGCGACCCTTTGGTTTTCAGGCTGGCACTCAATCCACTGAGCCACACCAGCCAGGGCCCGTGGGACACTCTTGTCCCCACAGCCCATTCGGGTGTCAGATAAACCAGAGGCATGAGACCCAGGGGTGGGAAGGCACAGGATGGGCTCGCTGGCCTGGCCTGGCAGTAAGAATGCACTGGGGTTGTGAGCACCGGCCCAGAGGCCTGCTGGGATTTAGGGCGAGGCTGCACCAACGGCCCAAATGTGCACCACACTGACAGCCAGACTGTTGTGTCCCTGCTGAGTGAGCACTAACACACCAGGGAATTCCCTTCCTCCCTTCATCCCGCACATACCTGGAAATCTGCTTGCTTGCAACACAGGGAAGGACCGCTGCACACAGATCTGGCCAACCATCTAGAACGCTCCAGAAGGGGATGTAAGCCAGCGGGGCCCAGAACCGTGAGGATCAGCCTGCCCTCTGCTGGAGGTCCCAGGCCAGCTTCCTCAGGCTGGCTGTTTAAAATTAGGAAGCACGTAGGAGTCAGGTGTAGGCAGGCAAGGTGGCAGCAGAGTGGGCGGAGGCTCCAGTGCCGACTTGCCTTTGGGAAAACAGCGCCCAGAGGGTGGCGCGTTGGCCCGGAGTTCCAGCCCAGGAGGACACAGCCGAGACCACCAGAGCCCTTTCCCACGTCCTTCCCGCGCCCTGGCCCACCTCCTGGCCCACGCCGTCAGCTGCCGCAGAAAGCACATCTCCCCGCGTGACAGCTTGTTGCCTGTGGAGCCACACACACCCCTCAATTTGTGCTTTTCCCTCGGTGGCTAATTGGGCAGTTGACAAATGCGACAGCAAAGATGGCTTCAGAGTGAGACAGGCTGGGTCTGCGTGCCATGGGCTTTTCCCTCCCCCACATAGAGCCCAGACGCAGCTCGGTCACGTGTGGTTGTCAGGTTGATTTGGAGATAATGGGGAAACCCACTGGTGAGTGTGACGACCCTAACGCAGCCGGTGAGCCTGGGCCAGCCCTGAGCTGACTGCCTGCGGCAGGACCCCCTGCATGGCTGGTGCCCGTACCTCCCAGAAGCGCCCGCTGCCCCTTGTTTGTCATCCAACAATAAACACAGGAAACGAGAGACGTTCTCCAGGTAGGAGTAAATGGAGCTGGATCCGTCATCCCGTCTTGCTTTTGTCAGCTATTTTTAATCTCCTAAGATGCTGATTGCTCATTTTGCAAACTTACACGAGTTGATAGATACAGGGATTTGTTTGAGGATCAAGTACGCCAAGAGGGGGGTGAGTTCCACTCCCTGTGGGCCCGGGACAGTTCTCCAAGGCCCGGGGGCAGTCGGTACCGGCTTTCCCTGGGGGCTGAGCCCAGAGTGACAGGCCACCCTAGGACCCAGGAGATGGGGGAGCAGCCCAGAACAACAGGGTGCCATGAGGGGCCCTGAGCCCCTCATCAGCCCTCTGGGGTCTGTCAGCTGTCCTTGTAGGGACTGGACACAGACTCGAAGATCCCTGGAAGGTGGGCATGCAAGTGAGGTGGAGGGTGCAGGGTTCCCAAGGAGCATAGCTGAGCCCTCTGGGCAAGTCCAGTTCTGTGCCACACAGTGGCAATGATAGAATTCATGGTGACAGGAAGTTAGGGTAACAGGGACAGACACCAGGGTGCTTTGTTCTCCAGGAAGCATTAATGGTACAAATTGCTCTTATCTTGATAATGAATGAGATATATGGTGCATTGTAATTATATTGCATTACTGTATTACAGGAATAGAGCAAGATTGTGTAATTATAGATTAACACAACAGTGCAATAGACAAACCTGTATCATATCATTATATAAATAACTGGGTCTAATATTTCATAGCAATATATCGCAGTAGCCGTGGTTACTGGGTAAATGATAGTGGAGCGCCTCACTCTGTGGGGTCATTTGCATGTCATTAGCATATCCCTCCCAAGCCGGAAGCTGACAGATTTTGCTGATGGAGGGCTGTGGCTTGGCCATCAGCCACCTGGAATAGCGAGCTCTCAGGAAGTTGACGTGTGGAGGAATGTGCCATTGTACCCAAAGCCCAAAGGCGAACAACCGCACCGTCTCCCACTGCCTCCCAGCTCCTTCTGCAGGAGCTCTTTGGGTTTCTGCCCTACTGGCTTAGAAAAAAACAGATACCTGAACTTCCGACACTGTCCAAAACAACACTGATTGCATCGCCCGTCAGCATACACCCTTCTGCCGTGGCTTAATTCAGTCAAGCCCTGCTGCCCTTTCAGGGGCCTCGGCCTCTGCTCCGATCCTGATTCTGCACGAGCTCAGAGCTGGGCGGGTTGCAGCTGTCCCCTCATCCCCTCCCAGCACTGTCCTCCCGGGTCACCGAACTCTGCCCATGGTGTGGCTCATGGGAAGGTTCACGGGAACAAGAGGGCCTGTGTGCTTCCCAGGGCAGAGGGGCCGGGACCCCCAAGTGTGGTGGTGTGGCCAGCCCACAAGAGGTCCCGCCGTGGGTCCAGGGCACTCGGAAAGGCAGCCGACAGGGCGGGGGTGGGCCAGAGCTGGGCATCCAGAGGGAGCGCTGGTGAGGCCTGCACAGAGGCTGAGAACTGAGCCTCACGCTGCCCCAGGAAGAAAGAGCTGGAAGACCCCAGTGCCTTGACCCGTCTGCCTAACCCCGACGCCTCTCTTCCTGACAGTGGCTCTCTGTTGTCACGTTTCTCCTTGTCTGGTCTGGGACTCATTCCATCACTTCTCCAGGTTCAGGAGAAAGGCCGAGAGGGCTAATGTGGGCCAGGTGCTAGGTGGCCTTGAGTGACTCATCCCAGGGCCCCCAGCTGTGTGATCTCGTGCCAGAGGTGCCCAGGGCAGGAAGCAGAGGGTGGCGCTCCCCGGTGTCTGCTGCCTTGGTGGGGGCCCCGCTCTTACCCTAGGCTCTTTTTCTCTTCTGGCGGCAGGTATGACACCATCACCAACCAGTGGGAGGCAGTGGCCCCTCTGCCCAAGGCAGTGCACTCTGCGGCAGCCACCGTGTGCGGCGGCAAGATCTACGTGTTCGGCGGCGTGAATGAGGCCGGCAGAGCCGCAGGCGTCCTCCAGTCATACGTTCCCCAGACCAACACGTGGAGCTTCATCGAGTCTCCAATGATCGGTGAGGACCAGCTGTCTCCTTGTCCGGGGCCGGTACAGCCTCCCCACCTCCTCATTCCACTAGATCTCAGTAGCCCAGCCCAAGCTCAGAAGCGGGGCTCAGCCCAGCGGTTCTGTGAGCCCAAGTCCGGGGGCTCACAAGCCATACCATGTGCCCGGTGTCTCCCGGCCCCAGGCCTTGTCCTCAGGCCAGTCAGTGACACTGGAGGTCTCTCCAGGCCCCTTTCCCCGGAGGGCCCCAGGGAAAGGAAAGGGGAGAAGGCCAAGAAGTGATGTGCTGACCCGCCTGCCCATTTTTCCTGCAGACAACAAGTATGCTCCCGCTGTCACCCTCAACGGCTTTGTGTTCATTCTGGGTGGCGCCTACGCCAGAGCCACTACCATCTACGACCCTGAGAAAGGGAACATTAAGGCCGGCCCGAACATGAATCACTCTCGCCAGTTCTGCAGGTGAGCGGGCTGCAGCCCTTCGGCCGAGGTTGGAAAGGAGGGGAGGGAGCACAAAGAGCGACCACCATTCCTGGGCCAAAGCAAGTCCCAGGCTCAGAGCAGAAACCCCGCCAACTGCAGGTGTGGATGCTACTGCCGGAGTGTAAAGCGCCCAGGGGCAGCCCCTGGCCCAGAAGCCGGGCCCTGTGGCTTCCACGGACCCCACAGCAAAGCGAAGGGCTTCCTGCCCAGACCGGCTCCAGGGCCTTGGAGGCCGCACCTTCCCTCAGCAGGCGGTGAGGGTGCTGCTGGAGGTCAGCTCTTCCCCGGGATCCCCTGCCCCCTCGCAGACAGGAGGCAGCACCAGCCCAGAGCCGTGCCATACCCTACATGGGACAAGTGGCTTTTCCGCAGGAAGTGCTATTGGAGTGCCCACTGTCTATACCGCATAGCTGAAAAAGCTGTGCACCACTGCTAGCCAGCCATGTGACCTTGGACAAGGAACTCTTCCTCTCCGAGGAGGTTGTCTCTGAAACAGGCAGTTAGTTGGACGGGACAACTGCTAAGTGCCTGGTAGCAGGGGATTCTCCAGTTCTTACTTTCACGTCATGCACTCTAACTGGTGACAGTGTGCGGGGCACCTCTGAGGACACTCCACCGATACAGACAGCTGGCGCTGGAGCAGGGCTTGTCTGGAGGACTCCCAGACCTTGTCTGAAACTCAAAGTGGGTGCAGAAAGACTTGGTGCCTGGGGGGAGGTTGAAGCTGAATCTAGCAAGAGACACAGGGAAAAGATGTGCCCCAAAGGGAGGAACGTGAGGGGCCCGGGGGGCATGGAGCAACTAAGTGAGAAGGCTGGGCCCTTCGGTGTCTGCTAAGAAGTCTAGACCAGTGTGTGCTCTTCGAGGCTCAGAACTGCAAAAATGGGTGGAGTTTTCAAATGGTGTCTGTCCAGTTTCAGGGGCTAGCCAAGAAGAAATGGCCACTCACTCAAATGACTGAGCAAGCAGGGCTAGACACGTGGATCAGGGGGACGGGGTGGCTGAAAGGCAGGAAGGGAGGAAATGCAGACGGGGGCAGCAGGACTGACAGACAGGGGCCGAGCCCCTGAGTGTGGTGCAGGGACCGTGGGGCAACCCTGCAGACAGCACCCCGAACCCTGGCGGTCACGGGTGGGCAGTGGCACCTGCCACACTGTTCAGGAACCACAGTGGAGAAGCTCTGACTCTGAGCACTCGGCAGTGGCCAGTGCTCAAGGATGACTTATGATCCCGTCTGCTGTCCTTCTGAGAGTCATGTTCCCAGCGTGATCTGCGCAGTAGGGAGGGTCCGTACGGGCACCCAGAAAAGACGAGACTCAGTGACCTGAGCTGAGAGCCTGTCCCTGTCCCATCCACCTTTACTCAGTCTGGCGGGCCCCAGGGCACCCACAGCTCCAAGGGTAGTACAGCACAGTGTTCTGACTGGCTCTGGAGGAAAGGTGTTTTTCTTACACCAGCTCGGGTCAGAGGGCAGAGAAGAGCGGTAAGATCCCCTGTGACTTTTGCAGAAGGGAAGACGCAGCCTGCACGAGACAGGGTACTGGAGATCTATCTCCAGGTCCGAGGGGGGAGTCCAATGGCTAATACTCTTCCCGCTTTCCCTGACAGCGCCGTGGTACTTGATGGCAAGATTTATGCGACCGGGGGCATTGTCAGCAGTGAGGGCCCAGCACTGGGCAACATGGAAGCCTATGAGCCCGCCACCAACACGTGGACCCTCCTCCCCCACATGCCCTGCCCCGTGTTCAGACATGGCTGCGTCGTGATAAAGAAATATATTCAAAGCGGCTGACATCAGCTGATCACCCACACGAGACTGTGGACGCGTCTGGTGAGGCCAATGCTTCTCACGACGATCACTTTTCAGCAACACCAGTAAGAGGCCGACAAACACAATCAAGGAACTCCCTGCGCTAAACATCCGAATACTCTCTACAGTGAATGTAGGAAATCATCCTTGCCTTGGGGAAACCAGGGCTCAGCGCTCCGAGACCGCGACCTTCCGCGAGCGGGGCCTCGGGGCTCCGGCAGAAGAACTTGCTCTGAACGGAGGCGCTCACTCTGCCCGGTGCAATAGATTCTCACATATTTTTCAACTGGGAGAGAGAAGCTGTTTTTTCCTTCCTGCAGAGCAAGCGTGACCCCTAAGCCACCCTAGGTCAGTTATCCTGTGACAGAATTAGGCATCAGGCTCTCTTGGAATACAGTCAAAGTGTCCTTATCACTTTGATTCCTACTTTTCTTTTTAACCAATCTACACTTCCAGTGGCCGAGAGAAAACAAGGGACAGTGCCGCGTGGCACGAGGTCTAGGAGGCGGCCGGTCCCCACCAGGGCTGAAGAGGTCCGGCCACCTGTGCTGAGCCAGGTGCGGCTGGAGCCACACTGCTGGGGCAGCTGGCGGGCAGCTGGTGGGCAGCTGGGGGAGCTGTCTGTCCTTCACAGGTTTTTCTACCATGTTTTTGCTGGAGAAGGACAAGATGATTGTGCTAGCTTTCTCTTATCTGATATGAATTATTTAGATTTCCAAGGCATTTTCTTGATAAACAAAAGGCTATTTTTGAGTACCGAGAGGAGGAGGCCACGAGAGAGAGAATGCGGGAATTCCCAAAGCTCTTTGTAGGTAGTGCCAGAGTGGGGCATTTGCTCTGATTTTTCTACATGCAGAATAAAGGATCTCTCCTGGGGGGAATGAATGCCCCCGTTTTATTTTTAGAAAAAGTAACTCCCAGACAGCCGCCATAAAAGCTGTGCCTCCTGGGAGTATTGTCAAAAAATGGTTCTGTTCTAGAAGGAAACACCCGTTCAGCTTCCTCCATGAGGTACAGCTGAGGACCCAGGCCAGGTGGGAAGGGCAGGAGGGAGGGAGGGAGGATAAATGTCTACAAAGCACAGGAGACTATTTTTGATATTTATAGCTATATATTAAGGCACCTGCCACCAGAGCTCTCAGGATGGGGACAGCCTTCGCAGACGAGCCATGACAGCCAAGGCCTGAGGGGCACGCGCAGAACTGCTCTTCTTTGTTGTCCTGAGACAGGGGAGCCAGGACGGAGGTGACACCAGGGCTTGAGCTCGAGGGGCCTTCCCGCCGGTCCTCTGACCCGCAGACCTCACGCAGTGACCAGTTTCCATTCCAGGGCAAGAAGGATGCCACCGCTCCTGCGCTGTTTCGTGGAAGTTGGTACCAAATACGCATCTACCATTTTTATATCTAGGAAGTCAACTTGCTGTCATTTGATGATTAAAAAAAACACACACACACAAAGAGAACGTTCACAAGGAGAAAAGGACAGGACACACCTTCCATCTCTCAGCATTCGATGACACAAAAAGTCCAGTTCTAGCACTTACGAGTGTGGCTCCCACTTGGACGAGATACCGAGCTTCGTTATGCAGTTTTTAATATTATTTATTCTTTTAAAAAGTAATAAGCACAAAACTACATACATTGTATGTCATTTAACGTATTTATGTCAAACAGGGTGCAAGTGTGAACCCACGGACTGGAGCACAAATTCCTAGCTGCCCGGGCAGGGCTGAGTTAGCGTCGGTGAGCGGCTGCCTCCAAAGGAGGTGTTAGCGGTCAGCAGGACTCAGCAGAGGGGACGCTGAGACCCCGCGTCTCTCCGCAGCTATCACACTGGAGCAAAACTGGCTATTTCTGTGAATGATATAAACAGGGTTCTCTGTAATGGTATTGTACATAGTATATGTTTATTGTTAAGTTCTTGTTATATTATAATAAATATATTTATAGATCTAGACTCGGAAGTCAACATAATGTCTTCGTGGGCCTCGGGAGGCAAACCCCATTCTCCCTCGCACCTCCACTGTCTGGGCTCTGTCACAGACCTTCACGCAGCGCTTGATGATTCGAAAGGACAGGACTCCTTAGCAAGGGAACAGATGGAGCCGAAAGGAAGCCACGGATAAAGGGAGGGTAAAAGTCCACGTTGGAAGGGACTTGCAGACAGTGTGGAACTGACTCCGAGGGTCTCACTTTAGGTGTAAGTGCTTTTCTTATTACCCTGACGGCTTCCCAGTCAGCTTCCTGCCGGTCTAACTCCCGCGTCTGGGACCTTTTGTGGGGAGGGGGGCGGGGCTGTGCCAAAGCCACCTGTCAACTCCAGCTCCTCAGCCTGAGAAGCAGGACATGCTTCCTCCAGGACAAACAACAGAGAGTGGCTCCCACCCTCAGATTCAGACGAGGCAGCCCCACTGCCTCCTTCAGTCACGCCCAGGGCTGTTCTCTCACACGTCACCTAGACAGACTTCGCTAAGGACACCCACGCAAGGCTTCTCAGGTGAAAAGGCAAGCTCCCAGACAGGGCTGCACAGCCTCTTGCAGGGAAACAAGCTTAGGTGAGCAGGAACAGGTGGGTGTGCCAGAGTTTCTTAATCCCCACATCTGACCAAGACCGAGGGTCTCTGCAAGGAAAAGGTCTGAGAAGGGTGGGGTGGGGTGGGGTTGGTGAGAGTGGGGTCCAGAGAAGCTGGCTGAGGCCTTGTGATGAGGGAGCCAGGTAGTGGCCCAATGAATATCTGCAATGATATCTTCAGAAACATCAGCCCTGGAGGAAAGGAGGGAGGATGTCTAGAAGATTCCAACTGTGAAGTGCTGAAATTGTAACCTGTCATCAACACCAAGCAGTAGTTTTATCAGCTCCCTCCTTGGCTACTTTATTTCCTTAGATCAAGCGAGACATGCTCTCTGGGTCCATAAAGAGCCTGTGTCCTTAAACAAACTGCATCTTACCATCACAGACATGCGCGTCCACTGGGTCAGGACCCCTGGAACCGTGGGGAGTCTCTCCGGTGGGACTCAAGGTGCACTCATCAGACCTGGCGTGGAGTGTGAGAAAGTTCACTGCGACCGCACACACAGAGGGTGGCTCACTCTGTGTGTGTGTGTGTGTGTGTGTGTGTGTGTGTGTGAGTGAGAGAGAGAGAGGAGCGGGGGCTGGGGGAGGGAATTTGTTCTAAACTCATAGCCAAAATAAGAATAAGTCAGGAAAAACATTTGCGTGTCCTATGACAAAGGATTAATACCTTTACTAAAGAGCTCGTGTAATTCAATAGAAAATGTTAAGTGATTCCAACCATTAAATAGGTCATAAACAGATCCCGCAAAGAAAACATCGCTAGCAAACACGGAACAAAAAGTTCAACACCGGTAGTCACTACATAATGAAACGTAAAATGATGAGGTGACATCTTGACCTACTGAATCAGCTTACCAAAGTGGCCAACAGAGGCTGGGAGGGGACCTCAAGTCCTGCTGAGCTCAGGTGAAACTGGAGCAGTGCCACAAGCTTCACAAACAGCCACGCGGGCGTCCCTCAGGGAACCACACCACCCCTGGGGAGGCGGAGAACAGCTCGCTCCCACTTCTCGACACTCACTGTGGTCAGACCCCACGCTGCTCACTTAAAGCGCGGCACCCTCACGATTCTGCGAGAGGGGCATGAAAGACACGCAGCGACGCAGAAAACGTCAGGCGAGGAAGAACTCGAGATGCAGGTCTGCACGTGGCCATGGTTCCGTAAGATCTGTGGGTGAAGCTGTGTCACGTACGGATGTAAAAATGACGGGTTTACAGCCATAAACTACTGTTAGTTGTGCTGATGGGATCGTGGGCCATTTCTCTTCCCTCTTCTCCAAAGTGTATTCAAAGTGATGACGCTACTTTTATAATAAAGACATGTATTTTTCAATGGGGAGTAGAGAGTAAGGAGCAGAGAGTAATCTTTCACCTCCAGCCTGAGAAATTGTCAAAGATTATTTCCTACTTTGGGACGATAAGCAATGAAGAAGTTAGGGTTCAGAATAAAATAACAAAGAATTACATATAAGAAAATAATGGAAAAAATACAATAAAAATAAACTATTAAAGAAAAAGGAAAGGAATGCCAGTAATAAGCAAGATTGTTCCTTTTCTCTTTTTTTTTTTTACCTAAAGGCAAGGCGTGGATAGATTATATCTTTCAGTGCAGGACGATTTTTATGAAAAAAAAATGAACAGCAACACGTCTTTGTGTTCTTGGAAGGTCAAGTAAGATGAAAAGCACAGAAGGAAGGAGGGAAACCCTAGCTCAGTATGAGGACACAGTGTGGGTGCTGAAACTCGGCCGAGTGCCGAGACCCGTGTGCGGGCCTCTGTAACGAACCCTCAGGACAGCCGGACACCACAGCTGCACGCGCTGTGCGCTTCCATCTCCTCAGCTGCCCTACAGGGCGGACAGCGTCTTCCCCGTAACAGGAAACCGTCTCAGAAAAGGTAAGTGACTGGTGCAGTCACAGCTATCCTGGGGGCACCTGGGCCCCAGCACCCTCCGCTCATCATCACATTTATCCTCCCACGAACCCGGCAGAGGACGGCGAGCCCCACTGTGCAGGGGCCGGGTGGGTGAAGCGGGGACTTGGTCTCGGGCACGTCCGTATTCAGACCCAGCTCGGAGAGACGCCGGGGGCCTGCGCTGTGTCCCATGGCCTCTCCAAGCCTCCCTGCGCAGCGCAGCGCTTAGGACTCCAAGACTAAGGCTCCTTCCTTCTCCCCAACCTGCCTCAGAAAGCCGTCGTCCTGAGGACAGTTCGGCCGATGACGGACAGTCCGCTCTGTGTGAGACACGGTCCTCTTTAGAAGGCGTTTTTGGAACACCTGGTAAGAGACTCAGCAGCACACTGGCCTCCTCCAGGGAGAGGAAGGTTTGGCTCTGCCCAGGAAATGCGGGGGAAGGACAGTTCATTAACATGTTGTCGCCTCCTTCGAAACTCCTCCTACGACCATTCACCGTGCAGTGTCCTCTGAAGGGGGTCCTGTCATTCTTGTCCCTGGCCAGGGGGCGTAAAGGGGAGAACACGCTGGCCTTGGCTGCACCATCCTCGGCGCCAAAGGGAATACCATGACCTTGGCTCCCAAGGAGATAGAAGATTAAAGGGTTTCCCCAGCATACTGAGCACGCCCAGCTGTGAGGGGTGGCTCCTAAAAGCATTTATCATCTGGCCATAACCAGTGGGGGGGGGGGCATCTTCCTACACCCACACCAACACTGAAATTGGCAAACTTTTACATTTTGCTCATGTCCCAGATGAAAAGTATTTTTTGGCCTCTTGTACTTCTATTTGTAAATTTCCTATTATTATTTAATTATGTTTTATTTATGGGATGGATCTCTTTATATTTTATGACCCTTAACGACCCTTCTCAGTTATATACATATGGTAAATATTTTCTCCTGACTTATCATTTGTCTTTTAAATTTTGTCCTTCATTGTAGAGAATCTTAAATTACTTTGTAGTCAAATCTAGCTTTTATAGTTCAGAAAGGCTTCCTCTACCCTGAGGATATTGTTAAAAATTCTCTTGTACATATTTACTTTTATCCTATCATTTTTTCATGTTTACTTCTTAAATCCACTATCCTGAAACGTTTTTGTGTAAGATTTCAAACAAAGCTCTAACATCTTCCCCACACGCAGAACACCAATTGACCGGGGTCCTACTAATGAATCTTTTTTATTTAAGATGCCATTTTTATCTTATATCATTTCCAAAGATATCAACCTGCTTTTGGCCTATTGATCTATTGGTCTTATTGCTTCTCTCTTTTTATACTAATACAATACATCTTGATATGTCCTACAGCAAGTCTCATCCTGTAATTATTTTTTAAATGTAATTTTTGAAAGTTCCAAAAATCTCCAGGTCATTTTGAAATATTAACATCTCAGTAAATTTATTTTAAGGTAGGTGTTACATATTCTTTTTGAAGCTTACTCCCATTGTTTTATAGTTTTAGTTACTATTGTGAATGGGCTCTTTTTGCTCTGTTACAGTTTTTGTTTATGAATAATATATTAAAAAGTTATTGACTTCTCTGTAAAAAAAAAAAAAAAAGTAGGTCAAGGAACAAACTCAAAGGACCCAACTCCAAGAACACTGACTTTTCCACAAATAGCAAGTAGCAGCAATAAGATCATCCAAAACTCTGTGTTCACCTTCCCAAATGTATAATCCATGCGCTCCGCTGCCCCCTAGCATTTGGTGGGTGACTTCCCTCCCGAGAGGTGAGGGCACGGCAGTGGAGCGGCGCGGGCCGGGTGAGCAGACTACGCCGCCTGCTGGCCGGGCCAGGTCCTTCCGTCTGCGAGCGCAGAGCCGCTCACCCCGAGACGCGGGGACGGTTCACCCCAACTCTGCTGGCAGCATAGGAGTATTTTCGGCTAGGGGAAGGGCAAGGCCAAGGTCCCAGCTTTGGGCGCTGCGTGGGCCGCCCCTGCAGCCCACAGGTTCCTAAAGAATTTACTGTGCGCACAGACGTCCTTCATCCTGGGGGCGCTGGCCGAGGGTCGGTGCACAGCCGAGCCTCCGGGGAGCTGTCACAGCCCTTCCTCCTGAGGGCCTCGGCCCTGGGACTTTGCATCCCTGTGAGTAAAACCCGGTCCTCGAGGCTCGTCCGCTCACCCGCTCCGTTCTCTGCCTTTCGACCTCCGCTGCCTTATTTCGGTGCGTATCACTCACTTCCCACCCGGGTTGTCGCCGCAGCCTCTTTCTTAGGGTTCTTTTTAATAACAGCTTTATGGACACATAATTCACATATGATAAAGTTCACCGTTTCAAGTGTGCAGTTCGGTGGGTTTTAGTACATTCACGGGGTTGGGCAGCCATCACCCACCGCTCCCTAATTCCACGGCGCTGTCACCGCCTCAGAAAGGCCTGCGCCCAGGAGCGGCGCCCTCCAACACCCGCCCCCGCACATGGCCAACTCGATCTACTCTGTGTCTCTGTGGACTTGCCTGTTGCGGACACTTCATATAAATGGCATCATGCGGTATGTGTGGCTCGTAGCTCTGGCTTCTTTCACTTCGCATGCTATTCTCAAGATTCATCAAGGTTGTAGCATGTATCAGCAGCACGTCATTCCTTTTTATGGCCAAGTAGTATTTCACCGAACAGGTGTGTAAAGTGGATATATATAAAAATGAACACATCATGAATATCCGATACTTATCAGCTGGTGGACATTGGGTTACTTCCACACTTTAACTATTAGGAGTAATCCTGCAGTAAACATTTGTGTACAAGGCATTAAGATGAAATAAATTCAGGAAATTCTGGGTTTAACACACACATCCAACAATAGTTGCAAAGGTGTGAGCTGACATGGTCCAGAAAGGTCCTGGGCATACTGCACTTTATTTAAATTTTGAATAACGTGACAATCTTCTGAACAAGTCATCTCCAGCAAAGAGCAGAGAGACCAGTCACTGTCCTGTCAACATTCAAAATTCAAAAACGTTCACATTAATGCCAGTGTTTTAATGAAAACACCATAATAAAATGTAAAAATCTTCCATTTAATATCTGTGTTAATAGTGAGACAAAGCTTCATCGATTCCAGATAGAAAATCTTGACTATGTGGAGGAGAAAAAAAGATTTTTAATAGATCTTTTGCTGTTTTGTTTTTGCAGATATATACATTCAAACAATATGGAAATTAGTATAAAGAAACATTCCAAAGATGTGAAACTAATTTTTTTGTAGTGTGACAAGCAATTATTTCTTTCTTTGCTACAAACTCCACTTCAAACATACTTATTAAAGAAATTTCTTTATTAAACTATGGTAAACTACAGAGCTGACAGCTTACTGTTTCCTTTAAATATGTGAATGCGAGACTTCCTACCACAAGTAACCACAAACCATTATTTCAGTAACATACGAAGTATAATGTTACTTGTGAATTGTCACATTTCTTTTTTAAAAATCATCTGCTTGCAAAGTCTTATTAAAATACTTTGCATTCATTCAAGTACTAAAATTGAACATTTTAATTAATTTCCAACACTTTCTCGAGGAATGTTAAGCTATAGGGAAAGTAACTATATACTATACTTAGAGATAATGCTATTTCATATCCAAATTAATTTTGCTCTGTTGCCACAATGAGAGTGCAGCTGGTTATAACCACGAAACTTGGTCTAGTCATGTTTTTCATGAAAACTCGTTCCAAAGTTTCCTAATCGTTTGGTTTTACTTGGGGCTCTTAAAACTCTATGACGTTATACAATTTTAGAGTAATGCTTTCTGATCTACTATTTGTTGAGAAGCTGGAAATTCCAAAGCATTTAATGACTTATAGGGATCAAATACATTAAACCACACGTGACATTGGAACTTTTTTTAACCTACCTAAGAAATCTTAAACTCCACGCTGGGACAAAAGTCTCTGGCCAAGATGTTCACATGCCCCAAACCCCCCGTCTCACCCCCCGACACACACACACACTGTATTTGCTCTTTAGTTGCAGGACAGACACTCAGCTCCCAGGTCCTTTCCAGCCCCTGCCAGTTTAGCAGCCCCACCCATATTTCACTGACACTCACACCCACGAGTAGAACTCCTCTACTGAAATCTGTGTCAACCACCTATAACACGCTGGCCCTTCGACGCAGCCAACAAGGCAAATCTGCAATCCTAATTGGAATCCTGATCCAACTATCAACCTCCTCTGAGACTCCCCTTGGAGTTATACCTGCAAGATACCCCCACATTCTCAAAGGGTGGCCCCACTATTAATACAGGGCCCCCACCCTCCCCTGGTGCCTTATTCTCATCTGTTCCTAGAGAGGACCCTTCCCGCTCCCATCAGTGAAGGCTCTAAACCTTCCTGTCCCCCCCTTGAATTTCCTACCCAGAAGCCCCCACTCTTAGCAGAAGGGCACACCATTCATCAAAGTAACTGAGGTGGAGGATGGCCGCTTTTTTAATCTTCCTGAATGGCCCATTAAAAACAGAGCGATCAGGCTGAAAAAGTCAAAGACTCACAGGCAACATCCAAATAACGAGGCGTCTCCAGAACTCCAAATCCCAGGTGGGTGGGAGCACACCATGAACACAGCTGACACTGTGTGGTACGTGTGTGCAGAGGAAAGCAGAGCAGTGCCAGCAGCAGCTGGTGGCACTGAGAACTCAGCAGGTCCTGGTGGAGAAGCTGGGGGGCAGGTGGGGGCCCAGTGGAGGAGAACCCCTGACACGGTGTCGTGCAGACTCCGGCTCCGAGGTGAGTGCTGGAGGCAGGGGTTCTGGGGGCAGTGCGAGTCCTACGGATTCTCAAAACACACCAGCCAAGCCCCCCTTTCGGGACCCCAGCCCCCCACTAAGACCAAACTTGTAGGGGCAGAATCTAAGTGAACAGCACAGGGACAGAAGAGAGACCCGGAATGAAGCAGGCGAGGCGAGCAGAGTCAGGAGATTTCAGGAAGTAGGCAGCCCTGCGTTCAAACACTCCACAAAAATAACAGAGGGGAGAGCTCTGGAGACATGAAATTCAGGCTTCCTCCTAAAAGCAAGAAAAGGAATGTCATAGAAAATGAGCAATGGAGGATTGAGGGAAAATCCCAAATAAATATATTAAAAGGGAAGACTTGAAAAGGAGGCAACCCCTATAGGCAATAACAGCCTTCCAGAAGACGTGCCTGCAAAATACATGAAAATCATAACCTACCCAAGGACACAAAACAGTAACAGAAGAAGGAAAGAACAGTATAAACCAGAATTTAAGAAACTCACAAAGGATGTGCAATAATTCAGGAAAGAATTAGAGAAAATCCTTTTGGAAATGTACACTAAACTAGAAAAAAGCATGAAAGTTAATAAAAAACAGATAATGCCTTCAGACAAATAGAAGGAGGGGGGAAGGCAGGACATTTTTTATGTAAAGTCACAAAGGAATAAAGAAACATCTGGTCCCGGTTCAGGCTGAGTAAGTAGACCCTCTCTGCCACCGATTACAACGAAAAGTCCTGGACAAAAGACACAAAGCAGTGACCTAAGGGCTCTGAAACATAGGTGCAGCAGGCGACCTGGGTAGGAAAGTGAAAACGCAAAGAAAGACGAGCTCCGTGCGGAGCTCCCCGCCCCGCGCCCCTCCCCCTGCGGCTCACACTGCGGGGTGAAGGGGAACGCCCTCCCAGCCTCCCCAAACCCAAGGCCAGTAACGAGTCAGCCTCCAGTGGCAGTGACGCAGGCACGTCCCCAAAGATTCTGTTCTCTCTTTGGAGCCACACCACAAGAAAAGGGGGCTCCGGGGGCTTGTGTGTAAGAAAGTCACAAGAGCAGGGATCTGGGCGGCAGGTGGGGAGGGGGCGGTCCTCTCAGTTATGGTGTGAAACCCTCAGTAGCACAAGCACGGAACTGACCGGGACCAACAGCGCAGAGACTCTGAGATGCGGGTCTTTCGCAGACGGCTCTCACGTCCTGCCCCGACCCGGGCCCCTGGCTGGGGCCGTGGGAGCTGCGCGGAGCTCCGGTTGCTGCTGTAAGAAACCGCCGCCAACGTGGTGACTTAGGACGACACAAACGCATTTTGGCGCCGGCGGTCAGAAGTCTAAAAAGAGCCTAATGAGCTACAAAAAAGGCGTCAAGAGGCCCCTGTTCCTGCTGGAGTTCTAGGGAAGAAGCGGTGCCCCTGCCTCGTCCAGCTTCTGGAAGCTACCCTCACTCCTCGGCTAGGGGCCCCGCCGCCGCCAGCCTCGAAGCCCACTGCTCTGCCTCTGCTTCACCATCCCGTCCCCATTTCCGGACTGTAAGCGTCCTCCTCCCTCTTTTCTTAAGTGCATTTGGTTGATTACGCTATTACGGTTGTCCGATTTTTTCCTCCCTTTTATTCCCCTCCGCCCTGCACCCCCTTCCCACCAGCATCCCCCCACCCTTGGTTCATGCCCATGGGTCGCACATACAAATTCCTCGGCTTCTCCATTTCCCATTAGATTCTTAACCTCCCGTGTCTGTGTTGTACCTACCATCTATGCTACTTATTCCCTGCACCTTTCCCCCATTCTCCCTCTTCCCCTCCCCACTGATAACCCTCCATGTGGTCTCCATTTCTGTGATTGTTCTTGGTCTAGTTGTTTGCTTAGTTTGTTTTCAATGTTCAGTTGTTGGCAGTTGTGAGTTTGTTGTCACTCTACTGTTCACAGTTCTGTAAGGACCCTTGTGACCACACGGGCCAATCAGACCACCCAGGACACTCTCTCCCCTGCTCATAATCTCAGCCGTGCCTGCAAGTCCCTTTTACCAAAGACATGTTCAAATGGAATACAAAGATATTTGAATAACCTCAAAGGCTCCAGGAAAGGGAAGAGAGCAACAAAAAGCAGGGAGACAAACAGAAAACGTACCAAAAAATGGTAGAGTTATAGCCAAACATAACAACACTTATACTACACGTAAACCATTTCACACCCATGAGGACGGCTGCAATCAAAATTTTTTTTCATCATCCTAATCCCAAAAACAGAAAAAGACACAACAAAGAAAGAAAACTTCAGACCAATATCACTGATGAACATTGACGCTAAAATTCTCAACAAAATATTAGCAAACCGCATCCAGCGATACATTAAAAAGATCATTCACCATGACCAAGTAGGTTTCATCCCAGGGATGCAAGGATGGTACAACATTCGCAAAACAATAAACGTAATACATCACATAAACCAAAGCAAAGACAAAAATCACATGATCATATCAATAGATGCAGAAAAAGCATTCCATAAGGTACAACATCCATTTATGATAAAAACACTTAGCAAAGTGGGAATAGAGGGAGCATTCCTCAACATAATAAAGGCCATATATGAGAAACCTACAGCCAACATTATACTCAATGGACAAAAACTAAAATCTTTCCCACTAAGATCAGGAACAAGACAAGGTTGCCCACTATCACCACTTCTATTCAA
>PVJI01005653.1:0-92808 GCA_004026765.1 Micronycteris hirsuta
AGTAGCATAAATGGGAGGTAGACAACAGACAAGGGGAGGTTAGAACAGTATAGGAAGTACAGGAGCAGAAGGACTTATGTGTAGGACCTATGGACAAAGCTAAAGGGAAGGGAAAGGGGGGTAAGGGGGAGGAGGGAGTGAAGGGGGGAAATGGGGCAACTGTAACAGCATAATCAATAAAATATAGTTAAAAAAAAAAAGAAGTTAATAGTCAGCAATGTTTGCATACGGGGCAATAATTTTCTCTCAAAACCAAAGGTAAAATATATTCAGTTTTTTTCCCATTAGAGTATGGAGGTAAATTAATTTTCCCATTGTTTTTCTAAAATTGTACTGGACAAATACTATAGTATATAAAAGAGTTATTATTGAGCTATATAATACAAGTACAAATATATGCAACAATACAAATAGGGTATAGTAAGTATGAATATGAGGGATGATAATTTTAAGACCGTATACATTTGTTATATTCCTTCAAAAACTGTATGATATAAATGCATTTAACACATAATTTAAACAACTTGAAATAGAACAGTTCTATGTAAAGTAAAAACTTAAAGGTCCCCATGTGCTTGTCCTTCCACCCTAGTTTCACTCCCTGCCTTGAAAGGCGTATACTAATGACCTTTGGATGCAAGTTTTTGAAAATATATCTTCAGACCATTTTGTATTCATTTATATGTGTACAAGGTCTGTTCACAAAGTATCCAGCTATGCAATGTGAAAGTTAGAGACATTTACTGGAGAAGATACAAAATATAAGAAACATTGTACACAGGGAAATGACGCCTCAGTCCCCTTCAAAGGAGGCATCTTGGGGCGTCACACAGTTCTCCCTGTGTCTCTTCCGCTGTTAAAAACACTGCAAAATCCTTTGTTGGAACCATCATCAGCTGCCCCGGCCCCGTAGTATTTTCCTGAATCTCATCAACTGTCTGAAATTTCTTCCTTTTCAAAGGTGATTTTGGTTTTGGGAAAAGCCAGAAATCACAGGGTATCAAATCTAACCTGTAGAGGGCTGAGTCACCTGGGTGATTTGATGCTTTGCCAAAAAACTCTGCACAAGACATGATGCATGGGTGGGGGCTTTGTCGTGATGAAGCTGCCAATTACCAGTTGCCCATTTTGTCGTATTTCGTCTCCCAACTGATGAGGAACATTGAGGTAGTACTCCTTATTAATTTTTTGGCCTTGAGGGGAGTACTCTTGATGGACAACACCTTCCCAATCAGAAAGCACAGTTAACATGGTCCTGATCTTGCTGTGACTTTGCTGCACCTTTTTCTTTACCATCTTTGAAGCATTTGTGCCACAATTTTATTTGTGCTGCATTCCTTGCATTGTCTCCAAAAGTGTTTTGAATCATCTGAATAGTTTCTGCGGAGGAATGTTCAACCTTAACGCAAAATTTGACGCAGATTTGTTGCTCTACTTGCTCAGTCATGCCAGTAAGACTTGAATGCGAGACCACACTGCACATTGTCACTCAGTGGTGTCTACTGCCCCCACTGACTAGTGCAACGAAGTTGTCATTGTTCACACATGCACATTCCAGTTCACTCTCCTTGACTGCCAGGTTACGTCAATGTGGCACAAACCGTTTTTGTTACATTAGCCATGGCTGGACTTTTCCCGGACAGACCTCATATGTTTATATATTTAGATATTTTAAAAATATATGGGGATTTTTTCTTTTCTACTTGTTAATATCTGGAAATCTTTTTGTAAGCCACTATTTATATGTTTCCCTAGTTCTTTTACTGGGTGCATAGGAGTTCATTAATATAATTTATTTTGTTTTAAATGTATTTTTTTGGATTTTTCCCCTCCTTTTTGATTTCATGAAACAAGACATAAATTTTTATGAATCTTATTCCTTCCAGTGAATCCACTTGATGATGTCTGAGTAATAAGATTATTGATCTTAAAGCAGACTGTATTGATCTGGGGGTACTGTGTGTGAGCTGTCAGTTTTCATGAGTAAGAAGAGTCACATTTTGTGGAGTTCATATTATCAGTAGTTGTTGATAGCACTGGCTTATTGGATAGTCTATCAAATTATGTTAAAAATTATTAAAGGATTACTGGACTTGAAGGCCTATCAGATAATCATTATATTTTTTATTATGGTTAGTAAATACTCTAAAATTTTTGGAAAATATAGAAAACATACTGTTATTTCAGCACCCAGACATAACTTTTGTTATCCTTTTGGTGTATTTATTTTCTAAGTTTTTTCTGTTATCGTAGATGTGTAAGTCTGGTTTCTGAAACCAGACATCTTGGGTTCAAATACTAGTTTTGTCATTTGCAAGCTATGTGTTTTTAAGTAAATTTCATAACTGTTCCAAACCTCAATTTCTTCATAAGATAGGAGAGTATTAGAACCTTCCTCCTGGAGTGTGGGAATCTAATGAAATAAATACATGCAAAGCATTACGCCTGGCATATAGTATTTACTCAGTAAGTACATAAACAATTTGGAAGACATTACACATAATTAGGTACCTTCTTTACTTACTTAATATTCAATATATTCGGAATGTCTCCATATCATTAAATAGTCTCCTTAGTTTAATTTTAACAACAAAATGGCATTTTATCGTATGATAATATAATGTATATTTCATATAACAGTCCATAATTATTGGGCAGATAAATTAGTTTAAAAATTATGCTATTAAAAATAAATAGATTTATAGATAAGCTTTGTATTGTATAGGAGACAATTCTGCGTGGCCTGGGCCCAGCTCCCACTCGGAAAGGTCAGTGGAAAGTGAGGTCCGGTACACAGGACCCACGCCCATGGATAGGTTCTCTTGTGGGAAATCAGATCCGCGTTGTACCTAGGCTGCTTTGAGACTTGCTTTTTTTGCTAAAACTCCCTCACCTTGAATTGAGGCAACAAATGTTTACTGCGTATCTTTAAAGTAACTTCCTAAAATCTATGCTAAACCTTCCAAGAAGGAGTGTAGCCAGTTCAACCACTTTTCCCTTTACATTTGCAAGTATCCTTCCTTTTTGATGTAATTAGCAACATCCTCTCCTTTGTTTTCTGTAAAAGGTAACCACCTAATGTGAACCTGTGCATAGTAAATGAGGACCATCCTAAATGTAATGTGCCCAGAAAAGCAATAAAAGCCTGTCAAGGCAAGGGTCTGGGCACTCTTCTCTTGAGAGAGTGGCCTAGGTGCTCCAAGGCACTCTTCCCTTCAGAGAGTGGCCATGCCTTCCCTTTTCCTCCAGAAGATTCAGTAGTCCGTGTGAATTTGTCCTGTCTCAGTCACAACGCCACAGACCCCACGAGCCAGGGTCTGTGTCACTTTTCAGATTTAAAAAAATTAATGGCTAAAGCCAATAGTATATGCCCAGTGTTAAGGGTTTTGGTACACGTTGCCAAACTGAACAATGGATTTGATGGCTTTTAAAACCCCAGTTTTAAAAATTCAGTGATTTTAATTAAAACAATCATATCTATTGTATTATTTTATATTGGGTGAAAATCTTGGTTAATATTGTAAAACAATAATGGCATGGATTAAACGTGGGGTGTAAATGATGTAACAAAAACTTAGGTGTCTAATAGGTGTTGTTCCTTAAAATAATTACTTTGAAAGATGGGAGATAAACTTGTCATGTTCACAATTACATTGATTGAAATGTTTTTGAAGTTATTCTTTAGCAATTGAGTAAGACATGAGCATTTTTTATATATTATGGTAGACTATTAATTTCTATAACAAAATATAATTGAACTTAAAAAAAATTGCATCAGCATTGACTTAAATTGTTTGCAACTTTTTCCCTACTCAACATCCAATTTCATTCTTAACCATATTTTTTCCCCCAAATAGTGTGGCTGCAGAATATTTGACCCTGGCCGTAGGTTATGGCTGGTCCAAGCCAATTCTCAGGATGTCTTACAGCAACACATGGTCTCAAGAGCCTGCTCTGTCAGTAAGACTTGATCCAAAGCCTACTCAGAAGGTATCTGCTCAGGCTTTTGCTTTTCTGATGAAAGGAGATGGTTATAGCTGCCCAGCTTTCTCGCTCTTCTCCCGTTTTGTGACCAGAAGGTCATCTCAACCTCACTGAGCTTCTGAATCCACAGAACAGTCCACTCCCCAAATTCTTGTTGTATAGGCAGGGGCAAGCTCTCCTATTTATTTAAACTACTGATGGCTTTTCTCTTAATTGATTTGAAAGCATTTCTTTTTTTTTTTTTCCCTAAAACATAAACCCTGATGCTTTTACAGTTGCTTTTAAAACACACTTCTTTAGAGAATTCATCAAAATTGACTACTCTTGGAGTGTATATGACTTCATAAAAATAGATTGGTTTTTAAATGAGTATTTCAAGGAAATTATAGAATTTAGAGTTAGAAGGGACTTTAGAGATCATCTAAATCATAAGTCTCAATGGTGGTTGTTCATTAAAATTATCACTGGAACTTTAAAAACAATTCGTGTTTAGATCCTGTGCCCAGGCCCTGTGGTTCAGTAGATCCCGGCAGGACCCATGCGTTTGTATTTTTTAAAACTACAGGACAGTTCTAACAGATAATCAGGGATAACATTTACTGATCAATATCTATGCCTCTCCAACAGTGGTGTGTGGAATAACCTGTGATATGTAAATTTAGCAACAGGTTAGGATTTTGGAACCTACACTGGGAAACTATCTTTATGCAGTTGTACTACAAAACAAACCCAAGATCCTGGTAAATAGAAGAAAAAGTTATTGTAAATCCAAACTTACTGTAGCTGATTTTCATTCTAGAAAATTAAAATATCAAGAATAGAATTTGATACCACTATTTCAACTTGCTTGTGCTTCCATGAGCACTTCACCTCTATTTTTACTGCTCGCAGTTGTTCATATTTTCAGAGTCTGCTGAGGTTTAGTCCAATGCTGTGGGTCTACTGTGTTTGAAAGTTTAGGCCAATTCAGTGAATGGAGGAAGCTGGGATGGGGCTGTCGACTGGACATGGTGTTAGCTGTCATAATGCCCTCTCTAACTCCTAATTTCTTTACCAAAAGAAAGGGAATTAGCCACTGAAGCTCATCTGGGCACTGTTTGGTTGTTTTTTTTATTTCAGTTATATGTACAATTTCTTTAGAAATTCTTCCAGACTTCATCTAATAGGCCATTTGGTTTCTATTTGACATGTTCTAAAATAATTTAGATAATTTCTTATTAATAAATAACTAGTCTCTAAACTGAGCTCTAGTAAGTTTGTACATGTAAAGGTTCCAAAATTAGTTCTGGGTCCGAAATAATAAGAAAACATTTTCAATCTCAAATTGTGCCTTATTAAAATGAGGTTGCATCACTCTCTTGATATCGTTCAGTTCCAATGTAGCTGTTGTCCATTTCAAACCCACTTAATCATTTTTTGTTAATTGATGGCTCATTCTAGGAAATGTTTTTGTGTGCATATATGTTCAGATACACAAATATATATTTTAGATATAGTTTATGCATATATACATACATACACACATTATGCATTATATGTATGCACACATAATGGGTAGGGTTATATGCATAAACATGATATATATATATAGTATATAAAATATGTATGAATATATCTGTATATACATATACATACACACGTGTGTATTTATTTATTCTAACATGCACTAAATAGTCTCCTAGAAATGGTAGAAAATATTTTGAAGACATCTTCACCTTCCTCTACAACATCTTCAAAAGCAGAATCCTGGGCTGCTTGTAGAATTTAAGGTATGCTTTAGGCAGTGCTGATTATAGGGAGTATATTATATGTGATTGGATCTGAATGGCTGTGGTTACTCAGGGTTCTGACTATGTTGTCCTTCTTAATTTCCTCAAGGCAGAAATTGGCAGAGAAGACTTAGGCTCAGAGGAGCCTAGACTCCCATTGGCTCTGTCGGCATTTGAACCGGTTTAGGGCCAGTAGTCTGTGGCTGTGTGAAGACTGCAACACTGGCCTCCATTCCATAGACCCTCCTTATTTGCCAAACCAGAAACCTGCCCCTCAGGCCAAAGGTCCAGGATTGGTAAATAGGCGTCTTTCACAAAGACCGAAGCTGTGTTTCAGTGTGCTATCTGTGCAACACCCATGGGTTGGTAGTCTGCCAAAAAAGATCTGATTATTATAGTCCCACGGAACCCAGGATCTACATTCCTCCTGGCATCCAGCGTCAGATGACCAAGAGGTAGCCCCTGGGTCGTAGCCACAAAGACCAGGGCACTGGCCAACGCAAAAGCTTCCCTCCAGGAGATACTGGCACCCTGGGGCACAGGATGGGGGGCATGGAGATGGTGCCCACTTGCTGGACTGAGGCAGAGGTACAGCATGTAGCTGATATGCCCGCCAGGAAAAAGGAAAAACAAAACAACCCCAAAACCCTAGCATTGAAAAAGACAAAGTGCGCGCGCAAGAGACAAATGGCGCTTTTCACCTAGAGCCTGAAGTAGGGCCTGCCAGCTAGAATGAGGCAGAGGAGGAGTGTATATAGCCTACCGGCCAGAAAAAGGGGGGGGGGAAATGGAGTGGCCCGCCAGCAGACCTCCAGACGTGTGCTAAATTAGATAATTGCCATTTATTTAAGACACCGGGCGCTTTAAGGTTAGCAAGGTAAACTCTGGGAGCCTCTGGATCCTTGGAGCTCCTGAGCCCTGCTGTGAGTGAGTCTGGCCTGAGGCCTTTTAGAGCCTCTTCTTAGTTTTTTATACTCTTGTGGGTCTTCTGAACATGAATCCATCTGGGTTTTAAAGCTAGATTTTGGGGGGCTTGTCTTAAAGTTTGGGCATGTTCGGCACGTGTGGCTCAAAGCCTTCATGGTTTAGGCAGAAACTTCGGTTTTGAGTTCCCTCCAGATTGTGGGTCACGGGCCGGGGGGTGGGGAGTGTGGGGAGTCTCAGCTTCTCCTGCCTTCTTTGATGTGGGCCTTCTCTCATTCGCCCTGATGCCTAGGAGTTGCTCAGAGAGTTTTAGGTTTGTTTTTTGAGAGGAATTTGTTCTATATGTAGCTGCAGATTTAGCTTGTCCATGGGACGAGGTGGCCTAGGCATTTGGTCATCATGTACGTGGCCATCTTGAACCCATTAAAAATCATTAATGTTTTAAAAAGCATTACTCCAGTTGATATGTGGAGCTGAGATTAGAGGGGGTCAAGAATTGATACAGGGAAACCAGTTAGCAAAGATAATTTTGGCTTGGACTAGGAGATAGAAAGAAATGAACCAGTTTGGAAACACTGGAAGATCTCTGCTTCAGAGGATTTACTCACAAAGTAGATGAGAATTATGGGAAATGGAGTAACAGAGGATCTCTTAGATTTTTAGCTGGGCATCCAGGGGTATAGTGACTGTATATTGAATTTTGGAGCATTACAGGAATTTAAATAGCCTTTCCTGGCTTGGTCTTATTTCCTTTTTAAAATGTTGTTATAGTAACCTATGTTTTCCCTTTATATCATCTATGACAGACTTAAATTTTATTTTGGTATGCTGTTATTGGATTAATAACTCTCTCCTTCAAAAGATTGTAAGCTTTATTTTATCTTCTTGCTTAGTCATGGCCTGGCACATGGTAGGCTATTAATAGTTGTTGAGTGAATAAATGAGTATGTTGCCATTGAGATACACTGATGGGGAATCTCCAATTGGCTGTTGGACGTAGATATGTCTGAAGGTAGGAAGAGAGAATGGGCTGCAGACACTCACCTGCAAGATGATGCAGTCGCCCAGAGAGAGTAGAGTGAGATGAGAACAAAGTGAAGGAAAGGAGGAGGAACTGGGAAAAAAAGGACCAACCAAAACTGAGTAAGTCCTCTGGCTGTGAAACTGTTGAGTCAGTCTTACACCTCAAAGCTAAAATAAGCAGCTTTCCTTGCATAAACTCCACATAATTACAGGGGATCACAATCTTCTACTTTAGTTATTCTGACCAAAAGCTTCCTTTCAAATTTTAATTCATCTTTCTGTGAAATGTATAAAGCAGAAAGAAATGGATTCTTTAGTAAATGCATGGAGAACCTGGGGACTCGAAAACCATATTTGATAAAAACTTATGGACAAAATTAAACTACTTTCCTCACTGAAGTCGAAGGTTACAAGAATTCACATATGTGTTAACTGTCTGTGGAATCGCTCCAAAAAATTACCCCTGAGAATACACCATTCCTATATTGAGCCCAGGTTGCCTCCTCAAGCTCAAATGAGCTTCAGTGGCTAATTCACTTTCTTTCGGCAAAGAAGTTTTTGGGTTACACCATTTGTACCACTGTTACTATATTGAGTCCAGGTTGCCTCCTCAAGCTCCTCTAAAACTGCAGTGAATTCCAAAAGCAAGATAAGCTTGATCTAATTAATTATAACACGTTCTCCATAAAGGAATGGTGTAATAATGGACATGTTTTTGTGACTGACAACCTATTGCTAAAGAAGAGGAGGATGATTATTTGACTGCTTATCTGTGGAAGGGAAAAGCTAACGTAGATTTTCTGGTTATTTCACAGAATATACTTGTGGTGGGAATGGGTGTGCTAGGGACCACAGTTCGAGTCCAGAGCTCTTTCATTTTGTGTCCACACCTACGACTCTTACTACCTCTAAGAATGACAGCAATAAAAATGGTTTTGATGATGTTAGCTAATATTCTGAGTGCTAAAGGACTCTGCTAATCACTTAAAATTCAATATCTCATTTACACAACAAAAACAGAAGTTGATATAATTATTTTTCCTGTTATTCTCATGAGGAAAGAGAAGATTTGAGAAGTTAGGTGAATTCCCTGAGATGGTGCAAGTAATGAGTTGGCATAGGCGAGATTCCAGCATAGATCTGTTTGACTATAAAGTCTAGTCTCATAACCTTTATCAGCCTTTCTAATGCTTATTTTTCTTTGTTGTTTGTGCAATGATCAATCTAAAATTAGATCTATAAAACTATCATGTAGAGGATTAGACTCAGGATTCAAAACCTAACCAGAGCACAGATAGTTCTTTAGGCCTGCTCTGAAAATTACCAGCTGTTCTTCCCCTTGCAGCTTAGCCATAGTAGCTGTCCATCCACAAGGTCTGGTTTGTCTAAGGAAACCACCAGAGATCACCCTAATGCTGCCTATGTGAATCTTTAAAATCCTATTATTGGTTTCTGAAGGCTTTCATCCATCACCCTCTCATGATAAATCTCTAACAAGACTTCTGGTCCTCCTTTCACTTTCAGATTCCCTCATTCTCAATAAATTTCTTAGTGAAGTCACAATTAATCTTGAGTAGCACATTAACCTTGTTCATATCAAAGTAACCTAGCAAGTTCTGCAGTTTTACATGTGATTAGAGACAGGTAGCTCGCATGCTGTGGATCTCCCTTTGCCATGGGCAGAGGGGAAGGTGAGCTTTCTGATCTGTGCTCCCATTTATCTCTGCTCCCTGGCCAGGCTGGAGTATCTGCAGGGCTCTGCTAGCCTCTCGGCTTTTCTATAACTCTGTTGATCTCTCAGAATTTTTCTCTCTTACCCACTTATCATCTGATAAAATCCCTTTGTCTCCTTCCATTTTCTCAAGTGCCATTGCTTAATAAACTAGTTTGAATAAAAATTTAAGCTCCTCAAACTATATGAAAATTTTAAAGCTTTTATCTAATTGATGTTAAAAAAATGTTCCACTCCGTGTCTGAGTGGCTGGATTTTCCTTCAGGGAGCATTGTCTTTTTGCATTCAGAAATTCAGCTAATAACTCATAATCACCATGCCTTCAAGTGTAAGAAGGTGATTATTTTGTCAAGATTCCACCAGAAATAATTCCTTCAGACTGGGTAGTTACCAAGTTGCTGTCTGCAATAGCAGAAGTGGCCATGTTCAGGCTCATAGGCAAAAGCTTTCTCCATAACGTGATTGGAAGGTGGCATGAGGCACTTCATCACTCAGGTCTATTTCTCTTGTTCATTTGCCATGTAACTTAAAACTTCCACCATTTTATAACATTTCAGGTTAGGGTATTAGAGCCCTCTTATTATATAGTTAAGTAAGGTCACCTTTTAAGTCATTAATGGTTATTAATGTGAAATTGAGATTTAGTTTTGACTCAAAGAAGGGCAAGAAGAGAATAATAGGGGAACAATAAGATAGGTGTTGATGGACTGGGGTGCCAGGAAAGTTGTCCATCTGGTGATTCTACATCTGGGAGGCTGGTTGGAACCAGGCGCCTGGGTGGACCATTCAGGAGACTCAGATGAACAATGAGGTTTTCCAACTTTAATGAGTTTGGGGTGGAGGAATATTTAGAAACGTTGAGGGTTAGGGTAAAGAACCTGGAAAGGCACGGAGGTACATATGTCTATTTCACAATTTTGTCACAGGGTCAAACTTATTTTAAAATGGATAATTAAATCCAATACTTGTTTTTTCTCTTAATATTGTGATTAGGAAATCATGGTAAGATCAAAGGAAAGACATTGCTATATTTGATGAAATTGGCCTGCCAATGTATGTTCCTTATAGAATTTTCTAACTGAAGCTTTATATTTGATGAAACCAGAATGATGCACATGCATTGCCTGGGAAATTTTCATGTGCCCTTATGGAGAGTGGTGGGGCGAAGATTCCTTAGATTCAGTTAACCAGCATGTTTCACTAGTATAAAGCCTCATAAAATATAGATTAGATGAAAGGAAAACAATATAACATATGGAATTTACAATATGGAGAATTTTTAAATACAACATTTAAAGATGAAATAATGAAATAACAATTGCGTAGGAGAAAGGAAGAACAGCTGATCTGCCTAGAATATCAATGATAGCAGATGAACCTCCTTAAGTTGATTATTAGCCCATAAAAGGACAAGCATTGAAAAGGGCAAATGGATAAACATGGGAACATAATACCATTACTGCAGAAAGATGAGTTTTGAAAATTAGGCAAAAAGGTGAAAGCTATTATCATGGAGAAGGTAAATCAATAGAGCAGATCACTAAGGGTACCAGCAGCTGGACAACCAAAAGCAACAGCAATTCCATTTTCTGAGTGAGACTCAAAGGGCTCCAGAAATATTGGGTTCATCCAAAAGTCCATTACATTTTTTTCTATATGATGGCCCTAGCAGTGCTTAGTTGTCTCTGAGTTCATTCAAAACAATTCTGTTAGATTGTATTGTGACAGCTGTCACATCAGTGTGCATTAAAAAAAGAACAAAATCGGTGAATTTTTATGCAGCCGTTTTAATACTGGAGATGGAAGAAAATATGCAACATTTTTGGTGTATTATGCTTTATTATTTCCAGAAAGGTAAAAATGGAACTGAAATGCAATAAAAGATTTGTGCAGTGTATGGAGAAGGTGCTGTGACTGATCAAATGTGTCAAAAGTAGTTTATGAAGTTTCTTGGTACTATTGACATTTTGGCCAAATATTTCCTTGCTGTGAGGCTGTCTTACACATTGAAAGATGTTTAGCAGCACCCCTGGCCTCTACCCACTAGAAGCCAATAGTGGGAGACAGCCGACATGCTCAAAATATCCAAATCAATAAAGTTATTGGTGAAAATGAAAAATGTGTGTTCTTTGGAAAAAAATAACAGACTTTTTGGCCAACTCAATAATTAAAAAGAAGAAAGGGGACAGAGAACCTCATGGTCAATAAAAGGCTAAGCAACTCAGGAGAATTTAAGGGAAATGTACATCAACATAGAGTCTAGAAAAGGTATGAGGGTTTGAATGTCCTTGTTTGTTTGTTTGTTTGGAGGTAACCAGCTGGAACTGCACTATGAAATAAGTGTTTGAAAAAGAACAAATCTCTATGAAGAACAAATCTAGAAACAGGGCTCATTTTCATAAGGAGCTAGGATCGCAGTCTCTGTGGATTGTTTGGACTGTCCTGGGAAGTTCCTTAAGTTCTGGAGTCACAGAGATTGAATACAAAATGATAGCAATGGGGAGCAGGAGGAGACTTTTTTATTTCTTAAGCCATTAAGCCCCTAATGGAGCACCCTTGCTAGAGGTAGAAGAATTGGGAAATGGAGAATGAATAGAAAAAAAAGGAATGGAGAAATAAAGAGGAGGTAGTATGTATAAAAAGGAGGAAAAGACACAAGACAAAGGAAACAAATCCAGGATTTTTTCAGCCTTTGTGACGTACCTGGTACCGTGGTAGCTCACTTACAGTCTTTAACTCTTTATATCCTTTCAACAAATCTATTACTCCCGTTTTACAGAAGGTAAAGCTGAGTCACAGAGACTGGCTCACGTCACTGCTGGCATCGATCATTGCGGGCAACCTCTGTGACTTGAACATCTGTGGTTTTCTGAATATATCAGGTTTCAGAAGATTTGTGCTTAGAGGACCTGGATTCAGTCTTTATCACATGTTAGTTGTGAAACTCATTTAAGCAACTATTTATTTATTAACTATTATTAGTATTTAAATGCCTACTATGTGCCTTTTCTAGATGCTCAGGATGTAACAATGCATTAATGAGATAAAAATTCTACTTTTATGGAACACATATTTTAGTGGGTAGAACTTGGATGGGTTAATATGTTTGTCTAAGTTTGTTTCATTACCTCTAAAATGAAATGTATAATATGTAATTAACAGGATCTGTTACTATAGCCAAACTTGATAGTTGTAAATTATAATATGCTTCACAGATATGCCCCCTCTGATTACCTATTACTGTGCCTGGCATGCAGCGGTTCTCAGTAACATGGGAGCAAAGCAGTGAGGGGAGAAAGGAAAGCCGTAGAAGAGAGCATAGGCATTATTGGGTGGGGAGTGGTGGCTTCGGGCATGGTTTACTGGCTTCTGGTCCTAGATGACCTGGTCCTGTTTTTGAAAAGCAGACCGGAATATTGCCAGAGATGGAGATTTTCAGGTCAGTCCCAGGGGAGAGGACTAGTTTAGAGTCAATAAATAATGAAATAGAGGGATAGGGTGGATAAGACTGAAACATTCAGACTCATTCATCAGAAAATATAGTTCTGGAGTGGTTGGCCCTAAAATCACAAGTGGGATTAATTCCGAGTCAAGTTCAGGCCCAGACTCAACATGTAGCACTTCGGCTTTACCAGTATAATATGTCTAGTGCTGCTGAGCAATCTCTGGCTCATTCAGTTCCCCAGGGGTAGCAAGACTGGTGTTTAACTGGTGTTTCTCATCTTGCAAACATTAGTGAGGCTGTGCTTGTCTCCCTTCTCACGTAGTGAGCCAACGGTCAGTTGAACTTTGAAGTGCTCAGATTTGACAGGTTTTCTGAAGTCAGAGACCAGATCTCAGATATACAGACATACAACCACACACATACCCATAACACAAAGCAAGGTGTGGCTTCCCAACCGAAATGAGAGATGCTTTTGTGTTACAGTTTGGTTTGCTGTACCAGGTGCTAAACAGCAGTGGGGCTGAACTTTGGGTGGGAATAAACTTTGCTTTATTTTCACAGCGTAGCACTTACATGAGGTGCGGTTTGTCCCACCGGTGCCACACTGTGTACCCACAAGGTGCTGGGAGTGGTGGTTGCTTCACAGTCTGTTGACTGAGCGGCACTGTCTCCCTTGCCTGTTTGCTTAGTGGTAAATGCCACAGTAACACCCCCGGGGCCATTTAGAGTGGATGTGAAACAAGGGTCAGAGGGGAGCCTTAGATGTTAGAGATTTTTGTGATTCCAAAATGCCCCATTCTTACTGTTTTCTATTTTTGCAGCAACATTAATGCCAAACAAGTCAGTTTCAGAGCAGGAAAGAATATTCTGACATTGTCTGAGGGGGCTCAACCAATACTTGCAGCTGCTTTTGTTTGAAGAGCTCTTGAACAATTTGATAGAGTAAACTATTTTAAATATAACAAACAAAACACACTCACTGAAGATACAATAACAATTTGGTGACAGCAACACAGTGTATAATGGTTCTACTCCCAAGTCTGCTAGAAGTAAATGGAAGGTTATATCTTCTGACTTGAGAAAACCTGCTATTTATAGGACCATTTATTTATGTCTGAAGCACATTTAAATATAAATTGCAATACTTAATGCCTAGTTTTATAACATGTCATTCACAATCCATTAAGTATTTTATTGCTTGAATTGTATAAGAAATAGATTTATAGCCATCAATTATGGCATTAATAAGGGATGATGAAACCTCACTGAAGATCTTCTTTTCAGTTTTTACAGAACTATATTGTTGAAGCATGACGTGAACTAGATTCTTAATGTTTTGTTACAAGCAGACTAAAAACAAGTGTTCTGATAGGCAGAAGGTATAAGAAAAGTAATATTCTCACTAAACATTATTGCTTTTAGACCAATGCAGAAAAATTACTGAAATAATATATTGGGCTTTTATAGTAAGATATTTTAAGTCCATTTGGAAAATAAATTTAGCTTTGGTCTTATGACATATAGGTGTGATCTATTTTTAAAATGCTTCTCTTTTTAGGTAAAAGCTCCAAGTACTTGATGAATGTAGTAGTTCACTTTTGTTTGTTTGTTTCAGGCTAAAGGCACCCATCTCACATTTTGGTTATGTAATTTTAAAGGAACTTCGAGATGCTTGAGCATCTTCATCTTTTATTTGCAAAGGGCATGGGGGTGGGTCACTGAGCAGTAAAGGGGCTACATACCTGGACTAATGAAGACACTGCATTCCAAAACCTTGTGAGTTAGTTATAGATTTAATCATTAGAAATAAAGTAATGCAAAAAGCAGAGTGGCCAGAGATGAATAGGGTTGAGGTTTCAGAAACTATTCAGGGCTGAATAAAAACGGCACTTGACAGAGAACATATAAAGCACGCACCTGGGAGCGAGGCATGGGGTCCAGGGGGTGGAGCACGGGACTGGGTCAACATTCTAGAAGTCAGAGAATGGTTAGCTTGCTCAGGGTGGGTGGTAGAAGGAGGGACCGAGGTGGACCCCACTGACGAAGGAGAAACTTCACAACATTTTGAACTTTCTGAGTCAAAAAAGAATTGCTCTCCCAGTAACAAATATTAATAGTTAAATATAGTGCTGCATTTAGCAGTAATAATTTTTATAATGCATATCCTACTATTGGGGGAAAGCCCCAGTAGTCTAACTTCATGATTGAGTCTGAAGAACAGACATACAGCCTTATTGAAATTCATAAGAGCTTTAATAGGAGAAACTTGCATACAAGGGCAAAGCAGCTGCTCCCAGTGGTGGCTGGTCAGGAAGAGTCCACACCCCTCCCAGGACAGGATCCCTTTTATAGGGGATTACTGGTAAAACCATATGGTGGGTAGTCTCGTAGACCATCATACGGAACAATGCATTCCTAAGTTAAAAGATAACATCAGGCAGTTACCACAATCTATACATTCATTAACCTTTCTGGGGGCATGACGTTTATCTTTAAGCAGCATGGTTTTCTGGGTAATCAGCCAAGCCTGAGGCTGCTGAGAGCTAAAGAGTCCGACATTTCCCATATGCCTTTGCTCTGGAGCCGTATTACATCTAAAGTGAGTTCCCCTACAGCTGCTGTTTTGGAGAACCTTAACTGGCAGAATGAGAGATGCTAACTTGTCTGGGATATGATCTAGTTTGCAACTGTATTTCCAAAGCAGAAATTAAAAGCGAGTTTAAAGCTTTTGAGGAGTCAGTGAAGACTGGGTGTAATCTGGAGCAAGCTCTTTCCCAGGAAGGAGGCAGGGCAGTGAAAATAGCTCTGTAATTGCCATTTCTACACAGAAAGCAGAGCACAGGAGTTGTGAAACCATCTGGCTCTGTTCCCTGTGTAGGAGCTATGTGTGGGAGAGCTTGGAGGACCAATTTCACAGCTGATTTTAATCCATTTAAAATGATTGAGTATAATTCCTAAACTGTTATTTGCAGCTAGTTGTTAAGGAATTGTCTCTATTTGTAAATGGTGTGCATTAATTACAATCTTATTTCTTTAACAGAATAAAAAAAGAGAGAATCAGAATGGCTTATGGTGATAGTGACTTCTGTTTGCTTTGTACCATTTATTAACAGAATAATGAATGTCTCTGTTACTATTTTAAGTGTCTCGTTTCCTTTTGCTATGGACATTATCAGTTTTATTAGCCATTGTTTTTCTTTTTCTAACATATTTCCCAGAAGTTGGCAGTATTTACCCTTTTGTATGCAATGCACAGTACAACTGATCTGTGTAATGAATGGAAATAACTTAGAAAATCATGGAATTTAGCCTTGGAAGGAACTTTAGAAATCATCCATTTGAAATTGAAATGTCTCTTTTAAATGAGTACACGGAAGTCCAAAAAAGTGAAACAACTTGACATACAGCGAATTAACAGCAGTTCTAGAACTAAAATCCAATAACATATGCATGAGGCACATACTGTGAGACGGGCATCATCCTAAGGCTTTAAGCATACGTAACTGATCCCCATCGCTGTTGTAGGGAGTACCGTATCCTCCTTGTTGTGTGAAGGCCTACTGTTATCTTCATTCTGCAGGGCATGCAGATGAGGAAACGAGAGAGAGGGAGAGAGAGAGAGAGAGAGAGAGAGATTTTCTCACAGTTCCCCAGCTAGCAAACAGTAGAGCAGAGATTAGACCCTATGGTCTGTCCCCAGAGCTTGTCATTGTCTAATCTCATATGTGCGGTGTTTTTCCTATCACATTTTATATGTTTTCAGGTTCATCATTTAAAATATATTTATGGTTCTTTTCATTTAAAAAAGCATGAAAAATAGTTTTGCAATGACCTAAAGGAGGTAGGGGTTCTGTAATATTCCATTTTAGAGATGAGCAAGTTTGAGGCAGAGAGGTCAATGTGTAGTTTATCCAGTGAATTAATGGTAAGCCGGAGCAAAACTCTGATTTATTTTCCCTACCACTCCATTATTTTTTAAAAGATTTTATTTATTCTTTTTTTTTGTTTGTTTGTTTGTTTAGATAGAAGGTAAGGGAGGGAGAAAGAGAGGGAGAGAAACATCAATGTGTGGTTGCTTCTCACGTGGCCCCCACTGGGGACCTGGCCTGCAACCCAGGCATGTGCCCTGACTGCGAATTGAACCGGTGACCCTTTGGTTTGCAGCCCACGCTCAGTCCACTGAGCTACACCAGCCAGGGCTCTACCACTCCACTATTAAGAAAAAATAGTTGATTGGCCTCTAATGATAATGCCAACCCCTATCTCATGTTCTGTGTCTATTCTCTGTCTTCAGTTTCCCCAAATCAGGACGCGTGTTCCTGGACAGAGATGACCTGTCTCTCCAGTCATGGGCCCCGCTCCCTCTGCACAGCCCACAGTAGAGTGGGGTTTAGTGTTAAATCATTCTGCTGAGTCACTGTCCTCACCAGGATCCGAACTTGCAACTGAGCGCTTTTGTTGCTCGTTGGACCAAAGCAGAGCCAGTGTTTCCACCGCAGTCCCACAGTTTCCAAGATCTACACCTTATTTCCCGGTGTTGGCCATGGGATACTCAAAGCTTAGAACCCGAGAAACCACTTGGGCTGCATCCTGGTCATCTGTCAGGCCCCTGATTCTGAAACCCTCTTTGTAATCTGTGTAGTCTTAGTCCCTTTGTGAGCAAGGTAGTCCGCGTTGTCCTCTCCTGTCCAACATGCTGGGATCAGAGGATGTGGTCGTGTGTGCTACGTGAAGACTGTAGTACTGTGAAGAGAAGCCAGTAATAGGCCCCTGATCATTTTTCTAGCAACTTTTAGGGGAGCAGAGCTGGCCCTGGACTTATTCTTTACCTCTTGCCATGTAACTATTGAGGTATCTCACACAATTTTCACTATCTTTGTAGCAAAGTTCCTTTCTGATATAAAAATGCTGTGTACTATACTAAGGTGAAGACGACTGATAAGTAATTTTTCTTTTTAAGTATGTTACTATATGTTAAAGCAAGCCAATATTTTAATCAAAAGAAGTGATTTTGCAGGGAGGATAACAATATCACAAGTTTTTATTTGAGTGGAGACATTTTGTGGAAGGTAACATATTCCTAGATACCCGATGCCACAATTCACTCGACGTAAACACTTACTGAAATAATTACACTCCCAAGGAGTAAGTAGCCTCTGCATTTCTTTTCTCCCTTTGTATTCTTTTTTTGGTAAAGGAAAATGATGTGGACTGAGGGAAAAGAATCATTCCTATTTCTTTTTACTCTCTGCCTGAAGCACATCATCTAGAAGAAGTTTGACCTACACATTTAGGGCTGCGTGAACCAATATTAAGCCCCACTGGTTTGTTTGACCACATGGCTGGAGGAAATAAGAGTGGAAGAGGTGCCAACATTTTCACAAAAGTGGCAGCACCACAGAGAAGTGTCAAGTGTGGCCGAGGGAAGACATGAGCAAACCGCTAAAGTTGTCCTAAATTTACATTTTTCCTGTCATCCAAATCAGAGCATCAGGTGCCAGGATGGAGTAGGGAGGTCTGAGAAAATACTGGAGCAGCGTTAGACGTAAAAGATGTTGGTTATCCTAGCCTGGCTGGTGTATCTCAGTGGACTGAGTGCGGGCTGGGAACTAGGAGGTCCCAGTTTGATTCCCAGTTGGGGCACATGCCTGGGTTGCAGGCAAGGTCCCCTGTGGTGGCCATGTGAGAGGCAACCTCACATTGCAGTTTCTCTCCCTCTCTTTCTCCCTCCCTTCCCCTCTGTCTAAAAATAAATGAATAAAATCTTTAAAGAAAAAAAAAGATGTTGGCTATCCTTTAAAAGCTTGCGTATAGCTACATAGTAATGTCCATTCCTCCTTTTGGGTAGATTTCCAAGCACTGTACATCTAGTACCTCCTCGGGTCCTGTCTGCAGTGTTGGTAGAAATGCAAGGATAATGATATTAGCTGTTTCTGACTGCCAGATATCTGCCATTTAACCAGCCTGAATAAATTTCTTGTACACCCAAAACCTCAAGTTTCCACGTGAATAAAATGGGGATAATAATTCAAGTACTTACTTCAAAGGATAGTTGTAAGCGATGCTATGAGATAACATGCAAAATGCTTAGCACATTTTTATGACATATATGAATGCTTCGTAAATGATACTTTGTTATAACTAAACTTTGCATATTAATGGAGATACCATATAAATGTTCCCTCCCGATGCCTCTAGTTAACAGCGGAATCAGGCCTGCAGTCTAACCTTTTATCGCTCACCAACTCCTCTTTCTTCTCCCCCTGGAGTAGTGTTTCCGGAGTGAAGAATTTTCTTTGCTGAAGCTGCTGGTCACTGTCCTGTTTCAACTCAGGAATCCTTCTCCATTATTACCCTTGTCAAGTGAGAAACTGCTGTTTCTCCTACTAATCAACAGAGTGGTTTACCTATTGAGGTCAGTGGTATCGATTGCATCTGCTTCCACCAGGAATTGGTGAGCCATCCATCAGTATTAGTACCTTCAACTCCCACGGGGCCCCTGTGATGTTACAAACTTTTGTCACAGGAAAAACAGATTCCGTGTTTCTGGACAATTGGGGTGATGCCGAGTGTGTGAAGGTCAAAAGGGAGTGGGACTGGGATGAGGGTTTTTACTGCAGCTGATAGGCACTTACTTCTTTGATAATGGAGAAAGATTAAGCAAATGTAAGATTTCCCTTTCACACCTTCTTTTGTATAGTTGTCTGTCTTCTTCTGTGTAATGAAAAATTTTTAAAGACTTTTTCTTTTTAGAGCAATTTTAGGTTTACAATAAATTTGGGAGGAAGGTAGAGAGAATTCCCATATGCCCTTGTCCCCCATATGCGCATGCGTAACCTCCACCACTATCAACGTCCCTCATCAGAATTATTATTATTAGTACTTTTATTGAACCTGCACAAACATGTCTTGATCACCTAAATTGAGAGTTTACCTTAGGGCTTACCCTTGGCGTGGTACAATCTGTGGGTTTGGGCAGATGCACAGTGAGTGTAGTATAAATAGGGCTCCTCAGATTCTCTGCTTCTGCCTGAGTCAGTTTTGATAAACTATGTCATTCAAAGAATTTTTCCTTTTATGTTTTCCAATTCATTGGCATGATGTTTTTCAATATATTTCCTTATTATTTTTTAAATGTCTGTGAGGTCTGTGGCGATACCCATTTTTCATCATAGCCAATCTACTTAGCATTACAACAATTTTATTGATTTTTTTTTTCAAATACCAGCTTTGGTTTCATTCTTTTTTCTCTTATTGTTTTTCTGTTTTTCAATTCTATTACTCTGTATTTCCTTTTTTCTACCTACTTTAGGCTTAATTTTAATTTCCATTTCTTTTCTCATAACTTAGGTTTACTTTATACTCTAGGGCGTATTTATAATAATTATTTTAATGTTCTGCTCTGATAATTCTATTATCTCTGTTATTTCTATTTACTTATTTTTTTTCCTGGCTATGGATAAAGTATTCCACTTATTTATGTGTCTAGTAATTGCTTAATGGTTGCTGGATATGTTGAATTGTATGTCGTTGAATGCTGGATTTGACATTGTTTTTGGGATCGTTGTTTTTTTTTTCTGGTAGAAAGTTATTTGTGGATTGGCTTGATCTTTTGAGGTTTATTTTAAAGTTCTTCCAGGGTAGATGTAAAGTAGTCTTTATCTGAAGATAATTTAGCTTCATTTCTAAGGTATCACTCTTCTTGGGTCTCCATTCAATGTTACCATATTTAAGAAGGTCTCTCCTCTTGGCTGAAGGAAATTAGGGTGCTTCGTGGCTCTGTCTGAGTTGTGAGTATCACTTGTACCACAATTCCCCAGTAACATCGTTTCCTTGAGATTTATAACGCTCGCCTCATGGGTTTCACCCTGTGTATGTGTGTGAAATTCTATGCAGATTTCTGGAACTTTTCCTCTGAAATACTCTCTCCTCTTGGGTACTCAATATTTCTAGTGCTTCAGCTTCCTGAAATTTTGATCTCTTTCTCCCCAACTTAGAAAAATTTCTTAACTCTATTTGAGTTCCTGCTTCCTGCACCTAGACTGGAAATCATCTCCAGACAAAAAGCGTTAATGATGGAAGGGTTTATATCAACGGCTTCCCTTTTTTCACTGATTACAAATCTGTGCTGCCTATTGTGTAATATCTGAAAATAGTTGTTTCCTATATTTTGTCCACTTTTCTTATTGTTACAGGCCAGTGATTAAGTCCAGACCCTATTTATTTCTCATGGCTGGAATAGAAGTCTCTTTCACGTACTTTTGATATCTGCCATCGATTTTTAAAATATTTTTTCAATTACAGTTTACATTCAATATTATTTTACATTAGTTTCAGGTGTACAGCACAGTGGTTAGACAATCATATACTTTATAGTGTTTCTCTCCTTCCCCCAAGATTTCTAGTACCTGACATCCATTCTTCACACTGTAGCCAGAGTGATTTTCTCAACGTGAATCTGATCAAATCAGCCACAAACTTGTAAGGCCTAATCTCATCCCTACCTACACTCCCCATATCATTTTTCACCACTTCCAAATTTCTACTTTGTGCTTACACATTCCTAAATTATTCCCAGTGTTCTTCAAATATGCTGTGGTCTCTCTCACGTATAGACCATTGCAAATATTCGTCTCTTGACTTGGGATATTTGCCCTTTACCCCACATATCCACTACCCCTGGCTAATATATACTTGTCCTTCACAACCAATTCATGTTCCTTTCTCAGAGAGATCTCCCACAAAAGTTAGAGTTGGTTTACACCAGCTTAATGCTCTATAATGCCTTGTATTTGTCTTACAATAACCCTCATCATTAGATTACAATTACTTGTTTAATATCTTATGCATTAGACTGTTCAGTTGAACTGAAGGCTCAACATCTCTCACTAATTTGCTCAATCTCTGGTGCTTTGTACAGCAGCTGGCAGAGCAGGTCTCAAGAAATATTTGATAAATAAATTACTGAAAACATATGGTAATTAACCAAATAATTGATAGTGGGAGGAAGTGAGGCAGAGGGAAGGGGAAAAACAAACAAAGAAACAAACACTAATGCTTAAAAAAACAGAAGAATCTTAAGGACAGCACTTTAGCATTTTGTTGACCCTGTTGTCGAATTTTCCACAGGTCATTTAGTTCCTTTGTTTTGCCATGTCGACAGAAGCACTAAGATGAGAATGATGCATTTGGTACTTTTCTCTCTGCCATGAAGAAGACTCGGTAACTGGTTTCCCATAATGGGGTTTTCAGAAGCGATCATGATGAATAAAGTTTCACGATCATTGAGTGCAGTATCTTATGATTCTATCAGTTTGTCTTGGGTAATTCCAAGGAAGAAAGAGATCCATGCGGCCTTACGCTGTTCTTTGTCTCCACTGTTGTTTTTGTGTTAGGGTGAAAGAATGTCCACAGACTCGATAGATATTCATCATCCTGATCAAGTCATGTGAACAAACAACATTAGACTGTGGCAGTCGAAGACCTGAGAAAGAATGTTTAGAAGAATAGAGAGATTTACATGTTGCATACAAGGAAACAAAGCAGACATCGTAACACTTGAATTCAAAAGTAGTGAGTCCATTGCCTAAAGTGTAAGTGACCTTATTTGTTGTCATTCAGTCTTTATCTTTTACCACTTTATTAAATAATAAGTAACAAAAATCTTTTTCCCTAAAAGTGGTATGCACTAGTGCCATGTTTAGAATGACCAACTGAAGGAGGACTTTCCAAACAAAAGCTTAGATTCCTTATGAAACCTTCATTGGATGGCAAGAAAGTCATTTATTCACCAAAGATTAAGGGGCATCATGAAATACTAGAAAGAGCTAAAAGTGTTCTTAGAGACCATTTAGTCCAATCTCCTGTTTTATTTTTTTATTGGATTTTTAGGGGTGATGTTGGTCTACAATACCATACAGGTTTCAAGCGTAAAACTCAACAAAACATCACCTGCACACTGCATCATGCACCCATGGCCCAAAGCAGTCTCTTCCTGTCTCCATTTATCCTCTCTGCCCACCTCCACCTGCCCCCCATTCCACCTTCCCTCTGGCTATCACAGCACTCTTGTCTGTATCTGTGTGTCATGTATACAAAGGCTGTCCAGAAGGTATCCAGCCATGTAATATGAAAAATGGAGACATTTACTGAAGAAGACACAAGAAACATTGTACATAGGACAAGGATACCTCAATCCCCTACAAAGTAGGCACCTTAGGACCGCACACAGTTCTCCTAATTGCCATCAGCTGTCCCCTTCGTATTTCCCTGATTCTCATCCACTACTTGAAATCTGACTTTTACCATGACTTTTAACCATGACTTTTACATATGAATGGCTGGCCTTGGCTCACGCTTCCCAACTTCCTAAATCCTATCATACAAGCAACAACCAGCCTCAGTGAGCCCAAAGCCCCGGTACCTCTTGCTAAGTGGCCCCAGTCCTGGCACCATCAGCAGCCAGCCTAGACTTACATCTTGTCTTTGCCAAGGAATCTTCAAGTCTAGCATAAGTAACAACCATCTCAGACTATTTACAGCTCATGCAGGGTAGTCCCCAGCAGAACACAGGTAGGGGCTGACCTTGTCCTGCACCACCAAGGAAACCTCAGAGCCTGTGCAACAATTGGATAACAATTGTTTTTCAGATGTTTCTTTGTAAATATTTTCTCCCAGTTGGTGGTTTGTCTTATAATTCTTTTGACATTGTGTTTTGCAGAGCAAAATTTTATAATTTTAATTAAATTCACCATCTCAGTCACTTCTTTCATGGATCATGTCTTTAGTGTTCTATCTAAAAAGACATCAATGACCCTAACTGGTGTGGCTCAGGGGATTGGGCAACATCCTGCAAACCAAAGAGTTGCTGGTTTGACTCCCCATCAGGGCACGTACCTGGGGTGTGGGCCAGGTCCCTGGTTGGGGGTGTGCAAGAGGCAATTGGTCGATGTCTTTCTTGCACATCAGTGTTTCTCTCTTTCTCCCTCCCTTCCCCTCTCTCTAAAAATAAATAAATAAAGTTTTATAAGAAAAGCATCGACATACCCAGGGTCATTTGTTATCTTCTAGGAGTTTTATTTTTTTTTTAATTTACCCCTTCCGTCTATGATCTGCTTTGAGTTAATGTTTGTGAAATGAGTATGGTCAGTGAATAGATTAATTTCTTTTGATGTGTGAAGGTTCAGTTGTTCAGCTCTATTGGTTGAAAACATCATCTTTGTTGCATTGCATTGCTTTTGTTCTTTTGCCAAAGATCCATTGGCTGTAATTATGGGGGTCTATTTTGGGGCTCTCTATGCTGCCCCATTGATCTTTGTCTGTTCTTTCACCGGTACCACATTGTCTTAACTGCTGTTGCTTTATAAGAAGTCTTAAAATCAGGTGGTGTCAGGCTTCCAGCTTTGTTGTTCTCCATCAATATCATGTTGGTTTCTCTGGGTCTTTTGTTTCTTCTTAGAATCAGTTTGTTGAAATCCATAAAAAAACTTGCTGGGATTTTGATTGGCATTGCATTAAACCTATGCATCAAGTTGGGAAGAACTGACATTTAGACAATATTGAGTCTTCCTACCCATGAACATGGAATACTCTCATTTATTTAGTTCTTCTTAGATTTCATTAGTTACAGTTGTAGTTTTACTCAAATAGATCTTATACATATTTTTGCTCAATTTATAACTAAATATTTCATTTATTGATTGCTAATATAAATGTTATTATGTTTTCTTCTTTTTAATAATATATTTTATTGATTATGCTATTATAGTTGTCCCATTTCCCCCCCTTTATTCCCCTCCACCCTGAACACGCCCTCCAACCTTCATCCTCCCTGCCCCCTTTAGTTCATGTCCATGGGTCGTATATATAAGTTCTTTGGCTTCCCCATTTTCTATACTGTTCTTAACCTACCCCTGTCTATTTTCTACCTACCATTTATGCTTCTTATTCCCCTTACTTTTCCCCTCATTCTCCACCCCCTCCATGCTTATAACCCTCCATGTGATCTCCATTCTTGTTTCTTTATTGTGTTCTGGTTGAATGTTTATTACTTCCTTCTGTTCCAAACCATTGATTTGAGTCCTGGTTTCCTTCCCGTCACTGTTGTTTCCCTGTACATTTTCCTTTATTTCACGTTTCATAGCCTTCACTTTTTCATCTATTTTGCAACCACACTCAACCAATTCTGTGAGCATCCTGATTACCAGTGTTTTGAACTGTACATCTGATAGGTTGGCTATCTCTCTGTCATTTAGTTGTGTTTTTTCTGGAGCTTTGGTATATTCTGTCATTGGGACTTTTTTTTTGTCTTGGCATGGCTGTTACATACTAAGGGGTAGAGCCTTAGGGATTCACCAGGGTGGGGAAACCCATGTAGCTGTGCTGTGGCACTGTATGTGGGGGACGGGTCAGAGAGGGAACAATGTTCCTTGCTCGGCTCTTGGCCTGCTTTCAGGCACTTCCCCACTATCCAGAAGCAAACTGGGCCCTTCTGGTTCAGATTCCCGGGTGGGTTGATTTGTGTACATTCTAGGACGCTGTGGGTTTCCCCAATGATCTTGCCAGTGAGGCTGGGAGTTTCTCCTGACACCACAACTCACGCAGGTTTTAGCCAGAGGTTTTGAGGAATTCTTTTCCCATGCTGGAACCCTATGTTGTGTTGTCTGTCTCACTTCCCAGTTTTTCCTCCTGTTTTGTCCATATGCAAATGTGGGACTTCCCGCTTGCAAGCAGCCACCTTGCCCACCCAGTCCTCTAGCCGTGGCCTTGCTGTGAGTCCTCTCACCGTGGCTGCCTGTTCTGTCCCTCCTACCAGTCTGAATGAATGTTTCTTCTTTAACTCCTTGGTTGTCAGACTTCCATACAGTTTGATTTTCTAGCAGTTCTGGCTATTTTTTGTTTATAAATTTGTTGTTGTCCTTCTTTTGGTTGTGTGAGGAAGCAAAGCGTATCTACCTATGCCTCCATCTTGGCTGGAAGTCCACAAATGATATGATTTCATGATTGAAAAGTATTTGAAAAGATCAAATATGTATTTTTAATAATACCCAAGTAATCTCTTGCTATTGTGACTGTGAAGCATTGGGATAGTCCTTAGAATAAGTCTAGACTCAGATAACCCTCAGGGGAGTTTTCTGTCTCCCATAGGTGACTATGTAATGTTAACTTTTTGAAACTTGAAATAAGTTGAATTAACTGAAATTTATTACTTGTCTGCATATTTTCAAAGAAAAGTACACATCCTGAAGTATAATTGCAAAGAGGTCTTTGTGCAGTAAAGCTTATGGATTTATTCTCTTCATTCATTGAGAGCAACATTGGGATGCATCTGTAAAATTTAAGCATGTTTCCCATTGGTCTGTTCTTGTTATTTGTCTTTTAAACTTGGTCATTGTTTCTTAGACCTAATAGCCCCTAAGTCCTCACCCTCTGTTATATTTTTCAGTCATTATGTTAAGCACTCATGATCTTGAAGAATTGTTTTTTGCTTCATTCTGACTTTTCTAATAGCCCATTTAAAAATAAAAAATTTTGTCAGTAATGCACATATTTTCAAATACCTGGTTTTGTATTGGTAACATGGAATAACTTAGTTATTTTACCTTTTTCATTGGTTTTAAAGACATAACCCTGGTGCATTTTATTTTATTTTTTTGTTATATCTCTTTTGTCATGAAAAATATTCTGAAATTGATCAGGTGAGCAATGTGGGTTGACAGTAATTAGTTAATTACATCAGAATTGTTGTCACCTAAAATCATGAGAATTAATACTATGAAGCCAGGTAGGCAATTCATTAGAATAGAAATTTGGAAGAGTGTCTGGGCCCTTTTAACTGCTAGAAACTAGGGAGATCCTAGACTAGGGTCACAAAATGTGAATAAAAATGATTTGTTAGTATAGATATAAACAGATGGCCCCTTAGAGAGCCATGAGTTTCAGCCTTCTGCCTCCAAGTTGAAGAGCCCCTTAATCATTTCAGGCAGGTGATTATTCCCTTAGACGTTCCCATGGAACAAGATATCCCAATTTCCCTTATAGACTGAGTGTTGCTATGAGGGAAAGTCTATCTTGGGAATTAAGGGTTTTGCGAATTAGAAGTTACAAGCTGGCATCACAGGTAAAATGTGGATCTCTTTCTTGATCATCTGGTTTGATTTAATTCTAATAAGTGCCAGGCACTGTTTTGGGTTTTGGGATAAAATGGAACAAAAGGGATAGAATACTTCTATCATAAACTTCTATTGTAATGGAGTAAAATAGAAAATAAATACATAAATAAAATAATTTCAAATTGTGGTAATTAGTGTAAAGTAAAAGAATACACTGGTGGGGACAGAGATGCTATAGATAAATCGGTTAGGAATGGCTCTGTGAGGAAGAGACACGTGGGCCGATACACACATAAGTAAAGGGAAGGATTAAATGGACTAACTGACATGGTATGTTTAAAAAGAATTCCAGAGGTATGACCTTGGATAAGCTTGTTAGCTTCTGTGAACACCATTTCCTGTCCAGCATGCATATGTTTTTGTTAGTAGATTAAGTTCTAATAAAAATTTATCATAATCTGGCAGTATTTATCTTTATTTCCTAAGCAAGTGTTTCTAAATTGGAATATATGACATCTCTGGAGGGATATTGGAATCCTGGTGAGTCCTCACTGGTGAAGATCTCAGAGAACTGCTCGGGAGAGCAGGCAGGTCTGGCTTTTCATCCGTGCTCGTTGTCCTACCTACAGCAGGTAACACTCTCAAAATAAGTCAACCTAATACTTGAGGGACATTGTTCAGCCCAACCAGGCTGTGGTTGGCAAACTGACAGGTTACCTCTCTGTGCACCTATGTCGTGGCAGATAAAGACAGATGGCAGTCTCATCTATTCACTACATTGGTGACATGATGAAGGTTACAGATACTCACTAGAGGCATAAAATAAGCTTGACTCCTGGGACACAGGGCATCAGAGCTCTAACATCAAGCTTCCCTATTAGGGAGGGTGAGAAGCTTGTCATTAGGTAGAATTGGCTTGTGGAATAAAGTTTCAAGTAATAAATGTGTGAAAGACAAGTATATTCCACTCTCAGAGATGCACTAGTCCTATCCTACAATCTCTTTCTCATTATATTCTTTTAAAAATAGTCTTCCTAACTGTGTTCCATGGGAAGTAAGTCTGAAAGATTCAAATAGCGTCCTGGGGAAAAACAAAGGGAGGAGGGACTGAACTGATGCTAAATCTTGCCACTTCCCTGAGGAGAGGGCACATGCTCAAGAGAAATCCGATAATTAAGAAATCTATTTATGATTGTTTTACTAGCCAGCCTCCAGCTTCGTTGACTATGTAAACTTATTTTTTTCCTCACAGAATATCTATTAGTATCTTGTTGAAAGTACCCTGATTTAGAAACATTGCTTCAGAGAGAATATTTAAAAGGATGCATGAAGGAAAGCTGACTGGTTGGCTGGGGTGATTGCCAGCAATGAGGCTTTCATGTAAGAAAAGACAGAGCAAGCATACTGATATTGAAATGACTTTATCAAATATGCTTTAATAACATACTTTCTAAGACAGGAGTAAGACTGAGGTTATGAAAGAAACCTCCTCAAATTCAGATCCCTGGTAAGGCCTTTTCAAAATGTTTGCTTAGTCTCAGAGTGACCATGTAATCTTATTAGAACAAGGTATGCAATTAGAAGCTTATAATGACTAAGTATTTCTTAAGTTTCTTAATCTTTAGTGCCAGAATTTGATGACAAAATAAGTTCTCAAAGGAACAGAAAGTGCTTCCAGCTTTCTGCTGCTGTATTGGAAAATCAATTCATCCTTAATGGCTTGCAAATGATTCGGACTTCTAGAGTGCTTTAGATTTAGACTTCTAATTCAGAAATTTCAAAATCTTTATACCAGGTAGTAATGCAGAAAACTGCTCTTCTTAACTGCTAAGCTAACTCATTTTTTTGTTTGACCTCCTAAATGAAAATGTACTTCTAGGAAATAGATACTCAAATTATGTAATTCAGATATTTGCAGAACCTAGTCTCTGTTCTTTTGTCTTTGTCATTGCTCTCTTGATGTACTTTACTTTATTTTACTTTTTTTATTGTATTTTTCCCATTACCATTTAGTCCCCTTAATCCCCCTCCCTGGCAATCACTATACTGTTTCCCATGTCCATGAGTCCTTTTTCTTTTTTGCTCAATCCTTTCATCCCCTACCCTCCTCCACCCCTTAGCTGTCATCCTGCTCTCTGTGAGTCTGTCTTTATTTTGCTTGTTAGTTCAGTTTGTTCATTAGGTTCCACATATAAGTGAAATTATGGTATTTGTCTTTCTCTGACTGGTTTATTTCACTTAGCATAATGTTCTCTAGGTCTATCCATACTGTTGCGAAGGGTAAACTTTTTTCTTTTGTATGGCCAAGTAGTATTCCATTGTGTGAATGTCCCATAGTTGTTTTATCCACTCATTTACTGATGGACACTTGGGCTGCTTCCATATCTTGGCAATTGTAAATAACACTGCAGTGAACATAGGGGTGCTTGTGTTTTGAATTTGTGTTTTGGGTTCCTTTGGATATATTTTCAGAAGTAGGATCACTGGGTCAAAACGCAGATCCACTTGGTGTAGCCACTGTGGAAAACAGTATGGGGATACTCTTGATATATTTTAAAACTTGACTCTGAGCCCTACCTGGTGTAGCTCAGTGGATTGAGCGCGGGCTGGGAACCAGATGGTCCTGGTTCGATTCCCGGTCAGGGCACATGCCTGGGTTGCGGGCCAGGTCCCCTGTGAGGGCCATATGAGAGGCAACCATACATTGCTGTTTCCCTCCCTCTCTGTCTCCCTCCCTTCTCCTCTCTATAAAAAAAAAAAAAACAACAACAACAACAAAAAAAACTTGACTCTGAGATTGGTCTCTGCCATTGCTGTTATCTGTGTGTTCTGAACAGTTACTCTGATAGTCACCCAGACACCATTAATCAATGGATATCTGGCGTTCAACATGAGTACATTAAGTTTGACATTAGTCTTAGTGGACAGTGGATCTTAGGGCTATGCGTAAGATGATTTCTTTTTCAGTCTCTTAGTTTTAAGATATGATTCATGAATATTTTTTGCCATTGGGTAAAATCAGAGAATGGTCGAAGAAGTTGGTAAAGCTAGGGGGACAGCAGAGAGACTTGGAAATTAAAACGAATGACTCCACATTCATTTATACCACAAAACTTCAAGTAACAATGTAAACATATTTAGGTCCCCTTATGCCCAATTTTATCTTTGGCTCAGGTTTTTGCATTTAGTACCTAGGAGTAGAGAAGGAGAAAGAGATTTGCAATTATCATCTACCAATCTTTATGATGATCTGATAATACCTTAGAGAACTGGTACAAAAAAGCAAATTATAGTAATCTGTCACATACTGTTCCAACTCATTTACTAATATCAATTTTCTCATCCAATAATGATCTATTATTATTATTTGTTTTAAAGTTTGTGAAACTAATTTCTGTTACCCTTTCTGCCAGCAGTCCTGTCTTGCTGTTGCTCCATCATTCAAAATTGCCACCAGATCCAGAGAAAGTTTGTTTCGTTTTCTTGATCCTTGTTTCCTGTTCACTTGAAATATCTGCTCCCGCACACCCTGGTTTAAGAGTAACATAATTTGTTTTTTGTTAAGTGACTCTGAGGCTGAACCTAGGATTTTTTCTCCAAAAAAGAGTAATCCTCCTTTTGAGTTCCCAATTACAGATTGTAAGTGCCTTATGGGGGTTTGTTAACCTTTGCTCTACGACCCGCCAGCCCCAGGCTTTTTCCACATCTGAAGGAAATCAGAAACATCCCAAGATACGCTAGGCCCAAAGAAATCAGAAGTTGAATTGGGTCATTAGTTTACCCTCCAACTATCAAGTTTTTTTTCCTGAGTCCCTTTTATATCTCTTCTTACTGTTTCCAAACCACTTGTGCCCAGTGGAGGTCTGTGGCCTATTTCAAAGTTCACAGAGAACTCTCCAAACCCCCAGAGGCTCCGGTGTAGCCAGGATCATGTTGTCTTCAGTAGGAACTTCAGAACGCTCGAGGACTGTTGCTTTATGTTTCACTCAGCACCCCAGTAAACTATTTTACCATTAAAAAATGTTTTTTCAATTGCAGTTGACATACAATATTATATTAGTTTCAGGTGTACAAAACCTAGTGACTGGATATTCATAAAAACTATATTTTAAATTAAATGTACTTTTTAAAGTTTCCCCACACTGACTGAACGACGAGATAAGAAACCATTTTATAAATTTTAATATTTGCTTTGTTGTAAGAATGCTATTGAGGACATGGGTCATTACATTGCCCAGCCACCTCCACAGGGAATCCCAGGAGATATTACTGTCTGACCTTAGCCTACAGAATCATTATGGGGCTCCTGAGTGACTGGACAGTTTCCTTCATACAGACCCTGAGATTGTGTTGCTCGCCATGGTGTTCCCCCTTTTAGGGCAGACTACTGAAAACCTTGGAGTAAGACTCATTTTCTATGGCAAGGATGCTGGTTTTATAATGTTTTTAATTTAAACTTGTTTCTAATTCAATTTATACTCTTATCTCTGTTTTGAGTTCTTTTTAAGTTCCTTTTTTTTCCTCTATATTATCTTGCCCAATTTATGTAGGGTATCTTCAATTCTTTCTGGACCAATATGGAGAGTAGATAAGTAAATAACTAAGAGCTATTCTGTGTTCTAACTCTCCTCCGGCTCAGCACTCATTGCAGTAAAGAGTGAATTTTGTCTGTTCAAGTCCTCTTTCTTCCTTTAATCTTCCACCCCTTTAGATGGATCTCTTAGTGTCCAGCCTTTAATCTTTTCCTGCATTATTTATCATTTTTGATGTTACAATATTATTGTTGCTGTTATTATTATTTTGAGTGTCCACTACTGACAAGGGCAAAGCATGTATTTGCACTTCAAAAACAGTTCTCATTCAAAAGAACATAAATATAATTCTTAAGTAAACTAATAGAATAGTCTTGTAACTTAGAGAGCAAAAAGTGTTGTGAATTCTGTGCTTTCTCAAACATACAGGGAAAAATAACAAGATAAGACAGACTGTTTTGAAACTGTGTGCAGTGATACTCCTCTTACTGATTAAGTATCAGTAATCCCAGTTGACTTTATTAGCACTAGCTGAAAGCATACTTTGAAGTGCTGGAGCCAGGTTTATAAATTCACACTCTTAGTACCACTATGCCAAGCAATATCTCGCAGTGTGCCATGGTGTACTTCTTTACCTGAAGTTAAAATATCTTTCAACTTCAATTTGGATTAATTTTTATGCCAAGAATATTATTCTCTGGCCCTTAGCTGTCATCAGCCTAATAGGCAGCAAGATGATAAGGGTGATATTGGGGAATGAATTTAGAAACTGGGGTCAGGGTGATCCTGACCATAGTAGACCCGTGGGTAAAAATACTTTTAAATGTCCCTCTGTCTTCTTGATAGTTGTTAGAGGTATTTGGTCCCTTCAAAGAAGTTGTATAGTTCAAAGAAGATGTGAGGCATGGAAAATTCAGCAGCAATGAACTCCAAGATATAATGAGAGTTTAGTAGATAGAAACAGTTTACTTCTTGATTTCCTTTTTTTTTTTTTCATTTGGCAATATTCTTTTGTTGTTGTTGTTCATTTACACTTGTCTCCATTTCCCCCCATTACTCTCCTCTGCCTTACTCACCCCTCACCTTGCACTTTCAATCCTCCCCTCTATTGTCTTGATTCTTTTACCCAACTAATTTCCCAAACTAGAAGTCTTTGATTATATCCTTAATTCTTCCCCCTCACTTTAAACCTACAATCATTGTTAAACACTGTGCATTTTGTGTCTTTACATCTTTTAAATCTATCTAGCTTCTTTGACTCCACCACTTTTCCTTCTTTCGGGAATAGGTTCTAATCATTAGCTTTGCGCTTCTCTTGAGCAAAGCAGCTACTGGGCCTACCAGTAATGGAAACTTGGCCCTGGGGAAACCCAGACAAGGATAGCTGGAACCAGTTTTCTTTTCATGTGCCAAAGCCAAGGAGCACCAGGAAGAGGATCTCAATGTCACAGATTTTAGACCTCCTATGAACTTTCATGTGTTTTTTTTAGTGATCAAGAAATGTAAGAGGTGAATGAATAAGCTGAACTCTACCTTTGAGGTGCAAATATGCAAATAAATGGGAAATAATAGTGTCTCCATCATGTTATCTTCTGAGGGACTGGAAGCTATTTTACTACTACACTGCTGGTCCATAGGGATATGGAAGACTTTACTTTTTGCCACTTACAGGCTTACTGCTAGTTAGGGTGCTCCAACTACCACACCTGAGAACCAGTGAGCTGACAAAGAAGATAACAAATTTAGAGCTACCTAGAAGCCAGAGAGAGGAAGATTACATAGATCTGCTAAAAGAGACTAATAACAATTTAACAGTAAAAGGAATCATAAGCACACTTGAGATTGAGGTATAGTAAAAAACAAACAAAAAACTCTAATTCTTTATGGTTAAAACAGTGTTTTATTTTAGTATAATTTTTTTGTTGCATTTCAAATTAATACCTTGGAAAGTTAGGTGGAAAAAGTATCTCAAGCCATGATAGAAAAGGACCTAGAGGATGTATCTATGAACAAACATGTGAATAACCACTGTTGCAGAAAGAGAAAAAGAATCATATGAAGCAGAGACAATTATTTAAACAAATAATAGGAGAAAAAGAATCCTTATGATAAATAAATAATTGAATTTCAGATTGAGAGAATGTGCCAAGTTTGGGCAGATACACAAGTATTCCTAGGTTGGCAAAATTCTGAATTCTGTCCAGTTGTCCCAACATTTTTTATTGAAGAGACTATCATTTCTCCAATGTATATACTTAGCTCCTTATTCACAAATTAGTTGACCATATATGCATGGGTTTATTTCTGGGCTGTCCTTTCTGTTCCATTGATCTGTATCTGTTTTTATGCCAATGCCATATGTTTTAATTACTATAGCTTTGTAATATAGTTTGAAATTGGGGCGCATGATGCCTCTAGCATTGTTTTTTCAAGATTGTTTTGGCTATTCAAGGTTTAGAAGCAAATTGTGTGATCAAATTACAAAAGAGCTAATGTCTACTGGCTAAGAAGCATATGAGAAACGCTTGACCTCATTAAACTTGAGGAAGTGCAATTAAAACCATTATTAAATATCATTTCAACTCATCAAATTTGTCATAATATCAAAATTTAACCATGACAAGTGTTTGTGAAAATGTGGAGCAAAAGAAACTCATACATGTATAATTGGTGTGAGTGCATACAGATAAACAACCTCATTTATTTATTAAGCAAACCCAAAAGTCCAATACTTCCATTGCTAGTTAAACAATTTAGAAAGTTTCTTGCATGTGCTCAGAAAGAGAGGAGCACAACAACAATCATGGAAACATCATTTATATTTATAGAAATTTGGAGACCATCTGAGTGTTTCTCAACAAAAAGGGACAAAGTATGCTAAATTATACAATATTACAGATAAAAATGAATAGATTAGAACTACATGGTTGTCAAGCACATCAAAATTAAAACTAAACTACAGAACAACCATTGTTCAGAACCACCTAAATTCTAGCTGAGTAGGAGTCCTGCACCTAAGCATATGAAGAAGCCATATCAAGATTGGTAGGAGGGGAAGAGACATGGAACAGGCTGGTCCCACACTCATTTGTCATGGATAAAAATGGGAGGGATATCTTGGCTGCAGAAGTTCCCCCTGAGGAGTGAGTGTCCCAACCCCACCAGGTCCCCCAGCTTAGGGTTTCAGTGCCAGGAAGAGAAGTGCTCAAAACGTCTGCCTGTAAAAACCAGCTGGGTTTGTGGCTAAGTGAGATGGAAGGCAGCTGGAGTATCAGCCATTCCTCTTAAAGGGCCCCCACATAGACTTACTCAGACTCACAGACTTTGAGCTCTATCACTGAATAGCAGCTCAAAGGACACCAGGGACATATGGAGAGGAAGAAATGTTTGACATCAGGGTGAGAACTGGAAGGGCAGTTTTCTCCCAGACAGAAGTACTGCCATGAGACCATTGCTGGTTTGATGAGTCCTACCCCCACAGAACCGGTAGGGCACCACAGCTGAATCTCCATCAAATGACTAATATGGCTAGCCCTGCCCTGGTAATTCTGAGACCCCGTCCCACCCGATTTATGGGCCAACCCAAGCTGTTTCCAGTGGCTTTTCCATAAGAACAGCTTGTCTTGTCTTATGCTTCAGACTTTCCAGAAATTTCTCAAACAAGCAGCATTTGGCCTCGGCATGTCCTGTACATTGTGATAAGTAACTTCAGGCCAGGCACTAGCAGGAATCGGCTTTGGTTCACAGCTTGGCCTCTTCTGGGCACTTCCACGCCCAGCACAAGTAGCAGCCATCTGCAGATTGCTTTGTAGGCCCCAAGGCAGAATACAAGTAGTAGCTGACCCTGGCCTGTACCTCCCATGAGACCCCAGAGCAAATGCACCAAGTAGACAGCTACAGACCACAGTGAAGCACCACCCACCTCCCTCCACAAGTGACAAACTCAAGAGGAGCCTCAGCGGCTACTGGTGCCCTGCTGAGTAAGTCCTGCTCTGTGGCGTGGGCCTTGGCATAGTTGATTTTCTGTGGTAGTTACAGCCAGTCCTCTTAGTCAATCAGCTTGTGGGTAAATACTTCCTATTGATGAACCAACAGCAATCAAGGCTCAACTACAATAGGAGGGTATACACAGTCCACGTGGAGTTTTGGGGAGAGGGTACAACTGGAGTGCCCAGCTTGGGTGACTGGGGAGGCTATGCCACTGGACCCTACCAAACATGTACTACATAAGGTCACTCTTCCAAGCCCAGGAAATGTAGCTCTACATAATGCATAGAATCAAATACAGGGAGGCAGCCATAATGAAAAGACAAAGAAACAAGTGCCAAATAAAAGAACAAAAATCCAGAAAAAGAGCTAAACAAAATGGAAACAAGCAATCTACTAGATGCAGAATTCAAAACACTGGTTAAAAGATGCTCAAGGAACTTAGGGAAAGAGCAGATGAACTTAGTGAGAACTTCAACAAATAGGTAGAAAATATAAAGACAGAACTAGAAAACATAAGAAAGAATCAATCAGAAATGAAGAATAAACTAATTGAAATGAAGAATACATTACAGGTATCAACCTGGAGTATTTGAGGCAAAGAATCAAATGAGCTATTTGGAAGATAAGGAATAAGAAAATACGTAACCAGAACAGCAAAAGGAGAAAGGCATCCAACAACAACAAAAAAAAGGATAGTATAAAGAGCCATTGTGGCAACTTCAAGCATATCAATATTCATACCATGTGGCTGCAGGAAGGAGAAGAGAGAAAGTTAGGAATTGAAAACCTATGTGAAAAAGTAATGATGAAAAACTTTGCTAACCTGGTGAAGGAAATAGACATACAAGTCCAAGAAGTGCAGGAAGTCCCAAACAAGATGAACCCAAAGAGGCCCACATCAAAACACATTACAATTAAAATGCAAAAGGTTACAGACAAAGAGGAATTTTAAAAGCTGCAAGAGAAAGCAGCCAGTTACCTACAGGGGAACTCCCATGATTGTCAGTTGATTTATCAACAGAAATTTTACAGGCCAGAAGAGGAATGGCAAGAAATATCCAAAGTGATGTAAAATAAGGACATACAAGCAAGATACTCTACCTAACACAACTATCATTTAGAAGTGAAGCACAGATAAAGAGCTTCACAGTCATGAAAAGCTAAAAGAGTTCATCATTACTAAACCAGTATTATATGAAATGTTAAAGGGTCTTTTTTAAAGAGAAGAAAAATAAACATCAAAACATGAATAATAAATGGCAAAAATACATATTTATCAAAAATTCAATCTAAAAAATAAAGCAAGCAGAACAGAAACAGATTCATAGATACAGAGAACAATTAGTTGCCAAATGTGGGGAGATTTGGAGGATAGGTGAAAAGGGGAAGGGACTAAGAAGCACAAATTGGTCATTACAGAATAGTCACGGGGATGTAAAGTACAACACAGAGAACATAGGCAGTAATATTGTAATAACTACGTGTGGTGTCAGATAGGTACTGGATTGATTGGGATGGTCACTTAACAAGTTATAGAATGTCTAAGTATTGAGTTGTACACCTGAAACTAATATAATATTGTATGTCAACTGTAATTGAAAAATTAAAAATAGTTAAAAAATTAAGGCTACAGTATAATCAAAAAACAAAAACAAAAAATAAACAGAACTTCCAGTCAAGATGGAGGCATAGGTAGATATGCTTTGCTTCCTTTCACAACCACAAAAAAGACAACGACCAATTTAAAAACAAAAATACAACCAGAACTTCCAGAAAATCAAACTGTATGGAAGTCTGACAACCAAGCAGATAAAATACAAACATTTATAGAGACTGGTAGGAGGGGTGCAGACAGGCAGCCAGGGCAGATAGGATGCATAGCAAGGCAGTGGACTGGGCAGATGAGGTGCCAGTTGGCAGACCAGGCGGTCCCACATTCACGTGGAGATAAGCTAAGAGGAACAACTGGGGAGTGAGACAGACCATGCAACCCAGGGTTCTGACATGGGAAATAAAACCTCAAAATCTCTGGTGGTAAAAACCTGTGGGAGTTGTGGGTGCACGAGAAAAGTTCATTGGAGAGACCCACAAGGTCCTAGAATGTACATACCCACCCACCCACCTGGGAATCAGCACCAGAAGAGCCCAATTTGCTTGTGGAAGAGGGTGAAGTGACTGAAAGCCAGGTGAGAGCTGAGCAAGCAGCACTGTTCCCCCTCCTAACCCTCCCTCACATATGTAGGGCTTCACCCCTTACAGCATAACAGGTGTTCCAAGACAAAGAAATATGGCCCAAATGAAGAATAGATCAAAACTCCAGAAAAAGCTCTGGCTGGTGTAGCTCAGTGGTTGAGTGCTGGCCTGCAAATCAAAAGGTCGCCAGTTTGATTCCCAGTCTAGGACACATGTCTGGGTTGCAGGCCAGGTCCCCAGTCGTGGGGCATGCAAGAGGCTACCACACATTGATGTTTCTCTCCCTCTCTTTCTCCCTCCCTTCCCCTCTCTAAAAAATAAATTAATTAAAAAAAAACAAACCCCTGAAAAAGAACTAAGTGATGAGGAGATAGACAACCTGTCAGATGCAGAGTTCAAAACACTGCTAATCAGGATGCTCACAGAAATGATGAGTATGGATGCAAAATAGACGAAGAGATGAAGGCTATGCAAAGTAAAATAAAAATATACAGGGAACCAACAGTGAAGAGAAAGAATCTGGGGCTCAAATCAACAATTTGGAAAAGAAGGAACACATAAATATTCAACTGAAACAGAATGAAGAAATAAGAATTCAAAAAAATGAGGAGAGGCTTAGGAACCTCTGGGACAACTTAAAACATTCCAACATCTGAATCATAGGGGTGACAGATGGAGAAGAGAAAGAACACGAAATTGAAAACTTATTTGAATGAATAATGAAGGAGAACTTCCCCAATCTTGCAAAGGAAATAGACTTCCAGGAAGTCCAGGAAGCTCAGAGAGTCCCAAAGAAGTTGGATCCAAGGAGCATACACCAAGGCACATCATAATTACATTACTCAAGATTAAAGATAAGGAGACATTCTTAAAAGCATCATGAGCAAAGGACAGAGTTCCCTACAAAGAAGTTCCCAGAAGACTATCAGCTGATTTCTCAAAAGAAACCTTACAGGCAAGAGGGGGCTAGAAAGAAGTATTCAAAGTCATGAAAGGTAAGGACCTACATCCAAGATGACTCTATCCAGCAAAGCTATCATTTAGAATGGGAGGGTAGACAAAGTACTTCCCAGATGAGGTCGGGTTAAAGGAGTTCATCATCACCATGCCCTTATTATGTGAAATGTTAAAGAGACTTAGCTGAGAAAAAGAAGACCAAAACTAGGAAGAGTAAAATGACAACAAACTCACAACTATCAACACCTGAACCTAAAAAAATAAATAAATAAAAATAAACTAAGTAAACAACTAGAACAGGAACAGAATCACAGAAATGGAGATCCCATGGAGGGTTATCAGTGGGGAGGGGCAGGGGGAGAATGGGGGTAAAGGTACAGGGAATAAGAATCATAATTGGTAGGTGCAAAATAGACAGAGGGAGGTTAAGGAGAGTATAGGAAATGTAGAAGCCAAAGAACTCATATGTACGACCCATGGACATGAACTAAGTCAGGGAGAATACTGGAGGGAATAGGGATACTGGGTGGAGGGGGATATAGGAGAAAAAAAATGGGACAACTGTAATAGCATAATCCATAAAATTTACTTAAAAAAAAGAAACTTAAATGTAATTAACCTTAAAAAAAGAACTACATGGTTAAATATTGATGAATGTTAAAAACATACTCTAGTATAAAATCTTAAGGTGAAGAAAAAAATAGTATTATTAAGTTTATATAGAATTGAAAAATATGTAAAACAATATATGAGGTCAGTCCAGAAGGTATCTAGCCATGAAATATGAGAAATTAAAACATTTTATGAGGAAGTTACAAGACACAAGGAACACTGAACATAGGATCATGGTGCCTCAGTCCCTTTCAAAGTAGGCACCTTGAGACCTCACACAGTTCTCCCAATTGTCATCAGCTGCCCTGTCATATTTTCTTGAATCTTATCAGTGGTCTGAAATCTCTCTTTTTTTTTTAAGATTTTATTTATTTATTTTTAGAGAGAGGAGAAGGGAGGGAGAAAGGGAGAAACAGCAATGTATGGTTGCCTCTCACATGGCCCTCACCAGGGACTGGCCTGCAACCTAGGCATGTGCCCTGACCGGGAATCAAACTGGGACTGTCTGGTTCCTAGCCCGCGCTCAATCCACTGAGCTACACCAGCCAGAGCTGAAATCTCTTTCCTTTCAAAGGTGATTTTAGTTTTGGGGAAAGCCAGAAGTTGCAGGGTGCCAAATCTGGGCGGTAAGGGTGCTGAGTCTCAGGTATGACTTGATATCTTACAAAAAAACTCTGCACAAGATATGATGCAGGAATGGGTGCTTTGTTGTGATGAAGCTGCCAATCTCCTGTTGCCCATAGCTGTGGTTTTCTGAATCATCTGAATAGTTTCCACGGAGGAATGTTCAAGTTTAACACAAAATTTGATGCAGATTTGTTGCTGTACTTGCTCAGTCATTTTGAATGCGATGGCCACAAGTACACATTTTCTCAATGGCATCAACTGCCCCCACTGACTAGTACTGTGAAGTCGTCATTGTTCACAGATGTGCATCCCAGTCCACGTGCCTTGGCTTCCAGGTCACATCGATGTCAGGCAAACCGTTCTTGTTATATTAACAACGGCTGGACTTTTTCTGGGCAGACCTCGTTGTATATAGCTTAAGAACTTTATTGATAAAAGCATAGCAAAATGTATAGAACTGATACACACCAAATATAGGATAATGATTCATTATGGAGTGAGGAAAGAAGATATGTTTGCTGAGATGTACACCCCCAGGTTTATCAATATTGTCAGTATGTGTTTTTTTAGAATAGGTGTTATAAATTTTACTTTATTGTTTTTATACTTATATGTATGTCAAATATTTTATAATAGAATTTTAAAGGACATATTCTACCATGTACTTTTTAAATTGCTTTATATGGCAAAAATACTGTAAACAAAGTCAATAAACTAGCAGTAGATTTGTAAAATACATTTGCAACAGCGATGACATGTGTTTAACACATTATATAAAAAGCGCCCTTACTAGTTGACAGTGAAAAGATGACCCAGTAGAAAAATAGACAATAATAAATGTATAATCAACAAAGAGCAATTCATCTAATCAACCAACACAAGAAAAGATGATCACACTCAGAAATGGTCAGGGAACTACAAATTAAATAACAATTAAATGGTACTTTATCATTACAGACAGGCAAAAATTAAAAAGAGTCATGTCATTTGTTGCCAGGCATGCAACAAAAAGTAATTTTATGCATTATTGATGGGAAATCAATTGTTATAGTCTTTTTAGAAATCAATTTCATGATATTGAAAGGGTCAAGGCAACAAAAATGTTATAAAAGAAATAATAAGTTATCTGCATTTTTGTTTCAAAAATTATATATGTATATACATATATACACATCACATCATAAAACAAGCATGATATAATTAAGCACAGCAATAAAACCAATGGTAGCACAACCATTTAACAACAAAACGAAGCAATTCTAGCTCCACTACACATTTCCTAGTGGACAGCCTCTCTCAGCCTCGTTGTCCCTAGCTAAAAATTAGAATGGCAATCACTCTCCTAAAGGATACTTGGATACGAGAGGTTAAGTTGATTTATGCAATAGTTAAACAAAACAAAACAAAACAAACCCTAAATTCTTGGTTGTTTAACAAACACAGGAATATATTTTGTTCTCAATACATACCCTCATTGGTCTGCAGAGTGACTTTGTGGGGGATCCAGCATGACTGGTGCTCTTTTTTTTTTTTTGGTAACAGGAGCTTCAACAATTTACTGCAACTGCGAAAGAGAGCCCTTGGGAGTAGAGGGATGAACTGATGGTCTCTCATCAGCATTTAAATGCTTGGACTCAGGGGTGACACATTCTCTTTTCTCCTACAACCTATTGGCCAGGACCAGTCACACAATAACAAGAGCCTGGGGTTTAAAGAAGAGGATAAAAGGGTGAGCATTAGAAATTTCTACTGGTTTTCACCACGATTAAATGAGAAGAGGTGCTCAGTGGCTTTTAGTTTCTTTATTATCCTCTACTCTTCAGGTTTAAAAAAAAGTGTCCTACCTGTATAACCATATATTACCTACGATATATATCCTCACAAACCTAATCCAGTCTTTCATTAGAAATATTATCCTAGAAGAGAGCTTTGATCATGTCATTCCTTCACACTAAATATTTTATTGAGTCCCAACCCTGAGAATGACCTCAGTACTTTGACATTCTAGACATTTCACAGTCTAATACTGTGATCCCTCACCTATTGTGGGAGTTATGTTCCAGAGACCCCCGTGATAGGTGAAAAGCCTAGAAGTAGCAGCATTATATTTATTTTATTATTTATATATATTTTAAGGCTTTATAAACCCTTCCCACACTCCTATAAACCTTTCCCAATCTCTTATTAACCTTTCCCACACTCTTATAAACGCTTCATATTCTCTTAGACACTTTTTACACTCTTAAACCTACATAATTTTAATCCTGCGATATAGCGAAAACTGTGATACAGAACTAGATAAATTGGTTTTAAAAACCTGCGATACAGTGAAGCCACAGTAAGTGAACCACGATATAGCGAGGGACGACTGTACTTAGGTACAAGCAGGGAATATCTGCTATTCATGACTGCCTTCATATCTCTTGGCATTCACTCCACATATTAATAATTCATACTGTGGATTCTGTCTTCTTAAAAATAATTTCTAACAGCCTACACTTTCTAGTTTCCCTTCCAACCAGTGTAAAGGCCCACCCACTTGGGTTTCTGATTCTGATCTGATATACTGAGGATTGTGTGGATAGCAACAAGAATCCTGATGAATGAGATCATCACTTTCTAACAGTCTTCCTCATGCACCTTGGGTTTAGAGGGAGTGGTTAGCAGTCTTAATTAAGGGAAAGTCGTATGAAAAACAAGCAGATTTATTTGTTCCCTTTGAGAAGTTAAAGAAGAAATCATAAGATTAAAGATTTCATTCCCCATGATAGAGTTCATCAGGTCTGTCAGATTCTGATTGTAAGATTATTTATGCAATATTTTTTTGAATAAACATTCCTGGAGCAATTGGGCATGCAAAAGTGTAATGTCTGGAAAAAGTTTATTCTAACAGATGTTTTAAATGCTGGGAAGAGAGACTAACTTGGACTGTGGTCTGAGGACCAGGGTTAGGATTGCTTCTCCACAGTTAGGCTAGATCCTATAATTGAGCCCAGCCTGTATACAGTGGATGAACACAAAGGAACAAGTCACCTGATGGAGAAAAACTGCATGCTGTGCAGTGTTACCTGTTGCTTCTGCTGTGACCAGATCTTGGGCAAGCCGCCTACACTCATGAGTGTGATTCAGTTCTTGTGGTGAATGCCCATAAAACTGAGGTCAGTGTACAAATTAGTATGAACATAGAACAGAGACAGCATGTGTAGAGGTAAACCAGAAATTGAAGGGTCATTGTAAAAAACAAAACAAAACAGCCATTTACTGGAAAAGTGAGGAAGATATTGAACTCACATGAGCTGTGAAGTGAAACATTTGATTCAAGTTTGGTCAAGCTGAAAGGCTTTAGCTATATCTGAGTTATGGCTTCAGGGACTTCATGGTTGAGCATGGACACAGATGTGAGTGGTTCACAGCACTGTAAGTGCGTTGTTAGTAGAGGGAAGGGGGAGGTGCTTTGGTAGGAGAAAGGAAGAGTTGGGGGAGCCAGGGAAGGTTTGGGGACCTAAAAAAGGGAGATGAATATTGCAGGAGAAGTTGAGTCACATGCTTCCACTTGGGGAAATTTAATTCTCCCTCATATTTTGGAGAGTGAGTGGACAAAATGTACTTACATCTTTATAAACTGAAACTATTTTGAGTAGGTGAGAAGTGGTCATTTTCTGAATAGAATTTATATTTTAATGGAGAAAGGGAGGAATGCTATAAAAACTATGTACAAATGGGAATATTAAGCAAGACTGGAAGGGAAAAAAGAGGGTTGAGGAATAGAATTACTATTTTTATATTATCAAGAGCACAGTTTCTAACATCTGAGCTTTGTCTGACTTCTTGATTTTCCTCTGGGGAATAGAACATTTTCCTTCTTTCTTATCTGTGAGAAGATCTGAATCTAGTGAACTTGGAAGGAAATGATTAATGTTCTTGCTGTTTTTCTGGTTAGACCAGTTTGAATTTGCTTTTTGGAGCTGTGGGATGTAGTCTCTGACCTTTCTTAAATTTTAGTATCTTCCTACGAAAAGAAATTCTTTCATCTATGTGTGTCTCAAGAATCATCTTTTCCACCCTCAATTTAAAAATTTAGCTTTAAAAATATTCTAAAATATAGTTGAACACATAAACCCAAGGTTTTCATCATATACATATGTAGGTTCCAGGTCAGTACTTTTCAAACTTTAATGGGCACATGAATTGCCTGATAAAACACAGATTCAATTTCAGAAGGTCTGGAGCGAAGCTTCAGATTCTGTATTTCTTAAGCTCCCTGGTGATGTGGATGCTGCTGATCTGTGAGTCACACCGACTGCAAGGCAATAGGTGGTTGTGTGGATGAAATGGGTCAGACCCTAATGCTGGAATCCGCCTTGAAATTTTAGGACAGAATTCTTGTTCCCCTGTTTTGCCTCTAGTCAGCTTGATAAACTTTGAAGTGCAGTGATTAAAAACTTTTTCCTTTGTCTACAAGCACAGAGGAAGTTCTTTATTTCAGGGCCTCTGTCAGTGCTCGTATTCTCGGTGGCCCTGGTGTTCTGGGGTCTTTGTTAAAAGAAACAAAGTCCAGGCATTTTCAGAAATTTTCCAGAGCCCTTTAATTGGTGCCATTGTAGATTGCTGCAGTATCACAGGAGTTGCTGTGCTTATGTCTCACACATGCTAAAAACAGTCAGTGTAAATAAGACTTACTTAAGAAAGAGAGCTATCCCTTCCCTCACTGCACACGTTGCAACCACAACAGTTTATGAGAAGGTGGTATGTCAGTGGATGTGGTAGGTAAAAATTTTTATGAGAGAAAGGGCAAATCAGCTTGTCCTTGTGACTGCCACTAAGTAGAACAATTTTACCTGGAGTAAGTTCTACATACTTCTTGTTGTCTGGCACTCACCAAACTTTTGTGCTCATTTTGGACTGGGGGTATCCCTCTATGTCTATCATCAACAGGTAGGAAAAATATCAACAATTATAGATTCTCCATGCCTCTCATTCAATCAGCCATCTAACTATTTACTGAGCTCCAATTATTTTCTAGGCAATATATGGGTATGTGCAATTGATACAATGGTGAGCAAAACAGACTCTAGTCACTGGGTACTTACAGTCTAGCTGGTGAGAAAGAGCTTAAAAAAATGGTAGCATAAACATTTAATCACAGTTGTGGTTAATGCTTTATGTACTCTCCTCTTGTATTTATCACACCAGCCCCTTTGGGTTGGTTTCTTGTTGATAGTAAGAGGAAGAGAAGTCTCTTAGTAAGCTAATACGAATATTAGTAACCCAAGCTGATTCAACAAACCTTTTTGAAATGAACTCTGCAATCACGAAGCCTTGGGTTTTTCTTCCATGAAACAATACCTGTGGCAGAACAGGTGGGACATTGTAGATATCTTGACCATGACAGCATCACCAGCTTTTCTAGCCCAAGTTCATTCTTTTGTCATCTCATGCTTTGACAAACCCTTCTCAAATGCCCCTTCTGAGCTTCCCCCGAGGTGGAAGTGGCTAGTCCACACGTTATTCTGCCCTTAGTTACTATTGACTTCATTTGTATATTGCATTTTCATAGTTAATTCTGCAGAGGGGCCCTGGACAGGGGTTTTATGCTTACAGTTTAGTTTTGGCCGGATTGTGGCTATTTGTCCTTGGCCAACTTCATTCTTAAGGTTTCAAGAATGGAAAAGTTGTCTGCTTAGCTTATCTATTTCTCTCATTGTCTACCCTAAATTCACTGTTTGAACTCATTCTTTTTTGTATTAATTAAACCCAATGCATTTTAATTTTCCAATTCAGAATTTCCTTAACATCTTCCTAGTAATCCTATACTTTTGCTCACAAGAAGTCGATGGTGCTCTGAGAGTAACATTTAATTGGAGACTTGATAGATAGCACACGTTGGCCAAAGCACTGGTTGCAAGGGAAGTGGGAGGAATACATATGTTTTCCTTGAGATGATGAGAGGGAGAACATTCCATTGAAGAAATCAGAAACACTTAGTGTGGCCGGAGCACAGAGCACCAGGACATTTGGGCTGAGATGAGCTGGAGAGGTATGACCATGAGATCTTAGTAAGGATTTAAAACTTTGTGCCATAAGCAAGGATATAAGGGGAATTGTGTGGGAACTTTTTACATGTGAGTATTTGTGGGACACATGGTGACAAGTTGGATTTGCACTTCAAAATAGGAAAAAACTGAAGTTTTCTGAGACAAGGGAAGTGCAGGTTATGAACTGATGGCTGTTTCATCACTACTGTGATGGTTTTCACATTGTCTAATCAATAGAGAGGATTTTATGTAGTGTAAGGTTAGAGAGACCCCAAAGTACCAATTCTGATGGTAGGTATCTTTGCTAAGCAGGAATTGCACTAAGACTCACATCCCTTACATCTCATAATCCTTTCCTAAGAGAGTTTTGATGGGGGAAGATGAGAAGTCACTTAAAATGACAGTGGCAACCAAGGTAGAGAAAAGAAAAAGGGGACACCAACCACTTCACAAATACTTATGATAGTATCTACTAATATACTCCTTTATCTGAAAAATTATGTGAAAGGAATATGAAATTATGTGAAAGAAAATGAAGATCATAATCCCCCAGAAGTACTCATTAAGCATCCAGCACAGGCAAGTACACACAGTGCCTGGCTTGGCATCAAGGACCATTTCAGTACACTCTTGTTTGGTAGATGAAACAATGAAAGGAAGCCTGTTAACTAACTGAACATTTGCTCTTTGGCGTAATGGTAGAGGTAGTATCTATGTTGTTGATCCATCTCAGGCTTCATGGCATTTGGGTCTTGGTTCTGTCCCACAAATTGAGACTCAGTGGTTGGCCCTTGATGATGTCCTTCCTTTTTCATTCAAGACACTTTATCCATGAAATTGCAAACTGTAAATCTATCTTCCAGTATAGGGAGATCTATCTGTCAATCTATCTATCTATCTATCTATCTATCTATCTATCTATCTATCTATCTATCTATCTATCTATCTTTCTACCTACCTACCTACCTACCTACCTACCTACCTACCTACCTATTATCCTATATAGTACATTCATGAATTTGTTGGATTCATTTCTTTTCTGAAATCAACCCTGTGCCTTTTGTATTTTGTAAGGCAAAATAAGAGATTTATTTTAGCTTGACATGGTTTATGTGCTTGTTTTCTGCGGAATCAATTACTTTGTTACTAATACTCATTTATTAGATAAGCTAGTATGGGTCATAAGGTCCTCGGAAGAGCTCTCCCTCATTACCAGTGCTCTGAGTGGGTCAGCGAGAAAGGGCCCTGTAGATGTGGCTTGTGCCCTCAGACGCTTGAGGGATACGGTTAGGAAAAAGGTTCTTAATATCAAGGATAATCTTAAATGCTTTTAAATTACTTTCTGATAACAGAATGCTAAGCAGCCAGCAAAATCTCCATGTTAAAAAAAAAAGAAAAAAATTGCTATCTTTCTGAGACCACAAGTTAAATGGTCTTATTGATCTGTGATTTCAAGGAAGATAAGACCTGGTTTATTTCCAAGGATGAAAGCTATAAACTCTCATTTAAGGCTGTTAGGGGCAGCTTTTTCAAGAAGAAAAAGAGCAGCTAAAGAGTCTAGTACCATAGTGCGGTCATTCCACAAGTTCAATGTAACTGGCCGTTTGGGAAGGTCAGGCAAGTAAAGCCTAGGAAGGAGTAAATCCACAAGACGCGCATGCATAGGAGCGTGTGTGCATGCACACACAAGGCATCTGCCATGTTAACGTTTGAAGTGGAGCCATAAGGCTGCTTTTAATCTGAGTACCAGTGTATCATTCTAGTCAGGAAAAATGCTTCCATTTCCTAGGCTAAAGAGAAATTAGACAGAGCCTCAGAGGAAGAGAATGAGTCAGTGTATTTTTCTCCTGAAATTGGTTTTGATGATACTGTTATCTTTGTCTTATGACTTATGTTCCACTACCCTTTGTGATAACCATCATATTACATTGGCTGCAGAATATCGGAACTTTCAAGTTTCCTGTTAACTGGCTGTACTACCTCACCTTACTTATCAGCAGTTGAATGAGCCGTTATGGCACTTGAGCAATGAATAAATGAACATTAAATGTTTTAAATGAGCCATTTCCATTTCTGTAAAGATGACCCCAGTACCTCCTCCCAAAAAGCTGGTTGAAATTGTTGTTGTCAGAGATGGGAGATCCATGGCCTCTGAATTCCTATTTTTAGCTGTGTTCCAGGTAGATGGACTCGGAATCACTGACAAATGGGCAGCAGAGACAAGAAGGTGAGAGCTCAGTAAGACCTTGATAATCTGCTAAACTTGCACAAACTGGGTCCCTACTTAGCTAATAAGTATTTTAGTCCCCTTGTATGCAATAACCTTTTCATTGTATACCATAGCTATAATTGACAGTGTTTGAGAGGAACACCTTTGCTTCTGAAAAATTGATAAAGAGAAAAACTTAATTTTGGGTGAGAGAGTCATTTAAGGGGGAGGGAGGAAAGTCTAAGAGACCAAAAGAAAGCAAGTTTGGGTTGTATCTAAGATCCATAAGTCATCTTACCTATGAAAACTTATTACAACAGACTCCCTTTGATTTCTAGAGTTTATCACATTCTTTGTATACGCCATGATTAATACAGTGGTATTCCGGTGGATGCTCATTTGAATAGTGGTGAACCTTGCCTATTAGAAAAAACATTTATAATGAGATCTAAAAAGTTACATAAAAGGAAGATTATTACTATCAACTTCATTAACTGTGTTTTCTTTTTTAAACCTAAAGATAAAAAAAAATAAAAGCAATATGTAAATCATACAAACATCTCTTAGGAATACTTTTTGTTCCTCAGAAAATTAATTTGCATTCGATTGAATTAAAATGGAAAGGCTCCAAGCAAATAGGCTCTCATGGCAAAATAAGAGATAAAAAGCTTATAGGGAGAAAATAAGTATCTGCTAATGTCTTCTTATTTTTGATTTCCAAAGTACCCTGAAAGTGTCAGTTAATAATAACCAAAATTGCTCATATATTTCAAAGAAAATCATTCAGTTATTCAATTTACATCTTAGCTACTGACAAAAACTATATTGGTAGACAGTATTTATCTGTCTGTCTATCTATCATCTGTGTATTTATCAACTATGAATGGTATTTTTGTAAATTTAGCATCTAAGACTTTTTCTGAAGTTATGCTCTGTACTGTACTTGAGTGAGACTTTGTAGTATAATCTTCATCCCCTTCAATCTACAAGTTTAAAGGGAAGATAGGAAAATACAGTTTCAAATAATACAAATGAGTGAGTGAAGTGGTCTGGGTAAAAGGTAAGAAGAATCGATGATGTTGAAATAACCGACTTTAAATTTCAAAATTAGAATATTTTTTATATGGGTGAACTCTTTTAAATCCTATCCAGTGAGTGAAAATACTATACTCCAGTAGGAAAATGGGCAAAAGAGTGAATTGGCAATTTGCAGCAGAGGTGATATTAATTGAAGAAACAAAAGTTAATTTTAAAATTCACTAATAATCCATAGAAGTAAATTGGAAAGAACTAATGGTTTAACCTGTCGTGTTATCACGTTTAAATGAAAATATCTAACTTACAAAATGGGCAGCTCTGGTACGCTGCTGGTGCAAGTGCAAGTGGGGACAACCATTGGTGGGGCAGTTTGTCTTATGTTTCAAGAACCTTAAAATAGTTCACATATTCTAACTCAGTAATTGTAATTTTGAGAATACAAACTGAGTAAATAATTCTAAATAGAAGTGTAAAAATATCACTGAGCTATTTTTGACAAAGAAAAATTGGTAAGAATATAAAAACACAGAAATGACAAGTCACATTAAATAGGGTGTCGTGGCGGGCATGGTGACGCATGCACTCCTGCAATGGAGGACTTGCTGCCCTGCTGCTGGAGAGCTGTCAGGGGCCCGTTTCAAGGGGCAGTGTTTTTGTCAGACAAACAGATTCTGGGTGGCTACAGAAAGCCACCTTGCTGAAGGTCACACACTCTACTCAAGGCAGCCCACGTACTGTGACTTAGACAATTAGGGGTGTAAAGGGCTGGCCATTTGGCCAAACACAGAACACACTTCAGCCCCAGAGCTTCCATGTGGGGCCAGCATTGCAGCCTGGCTTTCCCCTCCCCGATGTTGGCTCCAAAGGCACACCTTAAAAAAAAATTTTTTTTTGTACTATTTTTTTTTTTTCGCCAATGTCCTTTTTCTGAACCCTTCCCCACCAAGGGCACACACCTTCCTAAACATTTTGCACCTTACACTCAGAGTCTGCTTCCTGGAGAAGCCACAGATATGTACAACTTGCGACAGATCTATAAGAAATGGACTCTAATGTAGAAATTAAAATGATTTTAAGGGAAAGTTTATAGTAAAATAGGACATTGTCTAGGTCTAGGGGAAAAAACACTCAAATGCATAATTCTCTGTCTCTCTATCTCTCTGTCTGTCTGTCTCTCCTCCCCCTCCTTTCCTCCTTATTTCACCCACCCATGTAAATTATACATGTGAATATAGAAAATAATAAAAAGAGTAATATGAGCTATAGCAAAATTTTACCAGTGGAAATGTTTTGTCTTTCTTCCTCTTTCTCTGCCTTCCTCCTCCTCATTGATTATTAATGACCATGTATTACTTTAGTCATAGGCAAAACAAAAGTTTGAATAATCATGCTCAGTTAAAAAAGTGTTTTAAAAAGCACTGTGTCTGACAGAGCAGAGGCCTTGTGCTTCTTTTTACTTAAATATATAACAGTCCTGAAAGCATCTGGCATACTATCCTAGATGTTTTATGATGTCTAATAATTTAAAAATAACTAGTGTGAATATAATATATTTAAAAAAAACAAGCTGAGGATGGAGATAAAGCCATGTGGTATAGCACGTATTGCACATTTGAATAATTCCAGTGATATGTAAGCTGGGTAAATTATTCCCAAAGTCCCCCGGATATTGGATAATGTTCCAGTCTCTGAATCCTGAGATATCTAGTAACAGCATTGTCTTCTCTGCCTCAGCTTACCTCACCATGGAAATATATGCACACTGACCCCTCAAGATAACTGAACTACTAATATCTAGTATATTCACAGGACTCACTGGAGATTCCTTATCCCTTTTCTCACTTTCTTTCAGCCCTTAATCTTGTCTCTGTAAACTCTGTGATTTGCAGCTTCCTTACCCCCTCCCTCTTGGTTTTTGTATCAGTTCTGGTCTATCTGTTTTTCAGTTGTGTTAGTTTAGCAGGCTGAATTGGCCTTGCTAACTCTCTGGTTGTGGGCAACAGTCTTGTTACAGTACTACTTCTACCTTCTCTTACTGGCTCCAGGAAAATCTAACAAATTCTACAATGGTTAGGTGACAATGAGGCACATGTACAGCTCTCTATAGATTTCATTTTCCCCCTCATTCTGAGCTGACCAAAGGCCTGTCACTTCATAGTCTTTACCAGCCTGAAGACAAATGGCCAGAAAATATGCTATAAATTAAAGTGTGAACTGACAAAATAATTTTTAAAAATCAAAATAAAACACACTAGCCCTGGCTGGTGTGGTTCAGTGGATTGAGCGCCAACCTGAGAACTAAGGGGTCACTGGTTTGATTTCCAGTCAGGTCACATTCCTGGGTTTTGGGCTGGGTCCCAGTTGGGGGCGAGCGAGAGGCAACCACACATTGATGTTACTCTCCCTTTTTAGAAAAGCAAAAATAAAGTAAAACACACTAAAAAGCATGAAGTGACAATGTGTAAATACCCCAAATATCTCAAACAAAATATTTTGGCAAATGTAACTGAAAAGGTAAAAGTAAAAACATTCTTATTTAGGTAAAAGAATTCCCAGAATGACATAAACTCTATATGAATAGTTCCCAGTACTTTTTAAAAAATTGTAAAGAGGCAATGCATTCACATTATAAAATTTAACAGGTATAAAAGGTATCTGTGAAGTGTCCCTCCTAATCTGGCCCTCCATCCACCTTGTGCCTCTCCTAAGCAACCAGTGTTACCAATTTCCAGTGTACCTTCTAGACATAGTCTATGCATCTGTAATCTGCTTTTTGTTAATAATATGCTCTTGCTTCAAGAGGGCAGGGTCATGCTCTATTTTGTTCACAGTTTCTCCTGGAATATCTAGCACAATTTTAGGCATATGGTAGAGACTCAATAAATATTTGTAGTATAAAATAGTAACCAGTGCAGGCATCATGCTTGTCTCTGTAATCTCTTCTCCTTGCCTTTATATGTATCCAGCAAGTTTGGTCGATTTACCCACAGGAGTAGTTCTCAGCTTTGTAGCTTCACAATTTCTGCAGTCACAGTTCAACCTCAAAGTCTTAGGATGTGAAAGCCTCCTACAAGTTCTTGCCTTCTTACGTACAGATCATTATCTCTGCAGAGAGGGAGGCAATGCAACTGTGCGGCTACAAGCATCGGATTGGTCCATCTGCTTGAGTTGATATTCTAGCTCTGCCACTTATAAGATACTACTTGGTGCTCCTGATTTATTTGAAGCAAAGAAATATTTCTCTCGATGCAGTGACTGCAGGAAGAGTGAAAAATCACATTTAACCAAATGTGAATTGATTCTAAATTTAAAAAATTGATCTCTGTAACTGATGTTATAATCAAAGTCTAAATTAGAGCCAAGGATGAGATAAGCAGATGAGATTGATATTGAACAGATGGCTGATATTAAATCTTTCGAAGAGCCAATAGAGTGTTGGTTTATTAGCAGGCTGAGGGAGTTGTGTCTTGTCCTCTAAGCGCTAATGGTACCTGATTTTTCAAAGTACCAGAGAGAATGGCGTAACAGATTTCGGATAGTTCCTCCATGATATGAGAATTTTCAGTGATGTGTGAGGTGATAAAAATATTTTGATGTCAGTTGGAGTTTGGACCTTAGCCCTAACTTTGGCATGCCTACATTTTCCTACTAGCTTCCCTAAATGTGGACACTTAGATAAAACTTGAAGATATTTGCATGACTTATGATATTAAAACTTAGATAACTATTTATCAAATTTTGAGCTATTCCATCTGACACTTGGTTATGTGTACTAAAACAAGTTTGATTTAAATTCTATAGTGTAAGTTTCTTGTGGGTATATCCAAGATATTAGATGAATGATAAATAGATTTATTCACTTTCCAGATGAGGTTTTATTGTTTGTTTTGTTTTTAAATCTATGAATTGCCGAGTAGTAGTTGACTAGGTAAATGTTTTGAAGAGGCCATTTCTGAGCAAGCATGACATGGCTCATCATCTCTCAGCAAGGCTGCCAAGTTTATGAGCAAGATTATGCTGCTTTTGCACTGACAATAAATGGGAGCAAAGACAGTACCTTTTAACATAACCAACATTGATTGCTGGTTGTACTGGGCTCTTCCTGAATTGGACTAGTTCTAAAGATGCTCTTTTTTAGCCATCTCATGCTCAAATAAGAAATGATTTTCAACTCTCTATGGAGTCAAATGTATATTTAACTCTAGGTAAAATTCACTAATGAAATTAAAGTTGTAAGTTAGAGGTAGGCCAAATCTGGCTTGCTATGTACAACCCACAAACTCAATGAGTTAACATTTTTTAATGGCTGAAAAAAATCAAAAGAAAAGTAATATTTTGTGATGTGTAAAAATTATTTGAAATTCAAATTTTAGTGTCTATAAACAAAGTTTTATTGGAATACAGACATACTCATTTATATATTGTCTATATATTTGTACTGTGGTGGCAAAGTTGAGCAGATCCAACAGATTATATGGCTTGCAAAGCTTAAAATATTTACTGTCCAGCTGTCTACAGGAAAAGTACACTCACCCTACTCTAATTCAATCACTTTTTACTGCAGAGAGAGAAAAATAGTATGCCTTTTTAAGATGAAGAAGGATCAAGTGAACACAGAGTCTACTGTGATTATGGTTGTCCATGGGTGAAGAATTCGGTTGGTTTACCAAGACTGAAAATAAAAACCATTGATAGATTAAAATAAATATGAGTTATCACTAGCTATTCCTAATAAAGCAATCATTTCATTTGTCATTTCTATTATTTTTCTCAAAAAAGTGATTCGGGCAGAAGCAAATAAAAATGAGTCAATAGTAAGGGATGAATGGTAGAACCTCTTTCTCTGCGTGAGCTGTGCAAGGGCGGGAACTGCTGCTTTTTCTTGACTTCAGCGCTTAGTGCGTTTGCTGAGTGTCCCCTGACTGAATATTCCTCAAAGGGTGTTTTAGTGAATGGCACTCGTTTGGCTGATGAAATGAAGGCACGTCTGAAGCAGAGGCTGCAGGAGAAATGGAAAATAAGAGGCATTTTCTTTAGAAGAGAGAAGCCACAGAAAATTTCTCCTTTCTTCCTCATCTATTCACCAGCCTAGCCTTCACCTTGATAACATGTTTGTAATCAATCTCTTTCTCCAGACTCATACAGATTTAATTCGTCCACTGACTCTTCTTTATATCACAGTCATTATCCTTATTTATAATTTATAGACTTTAATTTCTCCTCCCTAGATAAATGGTATGGTTTTTCTTGACCTTTATATGTTCCATAAATTCTTTTTGTATCACTCAATCACATTATCTACAAGGGGTAAGGTAACTACTTGACAGTGGTAGCAGGTAATTCCCTAAATGAAAATTCTGTTTCTCCCCAGCAGTGTGGTACAGTGAAAAGAGCATCATACTTTTATTTGGGACAATTAGGTTTTACCTCCTTTTCTTCCCTTGATAGACTGTGTGTCCTGAGAATGTTATTTTACTTCTCTAGGTCTTAATTTCTTCATCTGTAAAATGAAGATATATTTTTGTATATTTTTAAAGCAGTATAACAATTTTTAAATATACAATATTTCATAATAAACCCTAAAATATTTTTAAATTAAAGGAGTTATGTTAGTATGGCTTTACATTATAAATCCAAATTCATACCATTTCCTTGCACTGTCAACCATAAAAATGCAAACAACATTAGTGGTCTCTAGAGTACTCAGATATGATTCTAGTTCACAGTTGAGTATGTATTTTCAAGTATAGCTTTCAAAATAGTGGAAATATATTTGACAAATGCTATTAGAATGAAGTCCTTGCAGAAGCCCGAGGCATCTCTGTTGAACCTTTGAAAGGCGTCTGTAGTGTACCTCCCAGCAGTTCCTTTGAAGGGCAGCATGCTATCAAGTGCTTCTGTGAGAAGTGGTTTCTGAAGAGCAGGCAGAGTACTGTGGTGTGCAGGACTCACTTGTTACCATGTGCAGCAATATACTAGAAGAGGACCTGGAATGACACTTCGCCCGCTCTCCCGACGATATTCTAATAATCTCTATTTTTATGACATATTTGCATGCTTAACTCTATGCTAGGGAGCTGGGGATAAATTAGTGAGTAACACACATTCGCTGGTCTCAAGGGCCTAATGGACTTTCCAAAACTGTTATTCTTCACGTTTTAGATTTCACTTAATTTTACCACCGATTCACAGTAGCTGGAAAATTTGGGATCATTATATATGCCCTTCTTTCCCTTACCCCTACGGAGAACCAAGTCCCATTTTTTAAATAATTCTTTCTGTGTCTAGTGCTGCAGTTTTATTTCAGAGCTTCATTAACTTTTAACTAAACTATTTAAAAAGCTGTGATTCATCTTGTTTTCTTCTGTTATTGTTGACAGAGTGTTGAATGTAAAATTTAAATTTGATTATAAGACTGTCTACAACCCTTTAAAGAATTCCTAAGGTGCATAAAATAAAGTCTATACCTTTTACCGTTTCTTAATACAGCTTATGCATATCACCATGCTAGGGACCTGTCTTAGTCAGCTTGGGCTGCTATAACAAAAATATCATGTACTGCATAGTTTAAAGAACAAATATTTATTTTTCATAATTCTAGATGCTAGGATCAAGACACTGGCCAATCTGGTTACTGGTGAGGGCCCTCTTTCTGAATTAAATTAAATATTCGAATTTATTAAAGAATTCATGATATTGTTTCAATTTTCATTTCGTTAGAACTTGTCATTCAATTAAAAATATTTTTTTTGCGTCCTGAGAAAGGTATATAGCATTGATCGGGAGGTCATTTATACCCATCAGTATTTACTTAAAATAGCCATATAACTGCAAACACTATTTTAAAAAACACATTCATATCTCTTATTATAAATATATTCTCTCATGAATGTCACCAATTAAGTTTTTATTGATCATTTAGTACATATATAGAATCTTTCAGTTATTTAATGTTATTTTTACATAAATACTTGATTTTTTTAAAGACTTCATTTATTTATTTTTAGAGAGAGGGGAAGGGAGGGAGAAAGAGAGGGAGAGACACATCAATGTGTGGTTGCCTCTCGCAGGCCCCAACTGGGGACCTGGCCTGCAACCCAGGCATGTGCCCTGACTGGGGTTTGACCCAGTGACACGTTGGTTTGCAGGATGGCACTCAATCCACTGAGCCACACCAGCTGGGGCAACACTTGATTTTTACACCTCATTTAGTTTTTGTGCAGAGACTCAACTTTAACCTTACTAGCCTGGCCTGCATAGCTGAGTGATTAAAAGAGCAGGATACTCCTGATGACAATGACCATGACAATGACAGGAGTAACCCCTGACTAAACCCAGAAAGCTTTGCATATCATCTGTCTAACCCCATTGTTTCACATACTAGGAGATGGCAGTCCAGAAAACTAATTCTTTGTCCAAATTCATACAACTATTTGTCAGTCAGGAAATCACAACGTATTCTACACTTTACCAAACAAGACAAGCCCACCACAGATGCTTTTCTTTTGCAAAAACAAAGTGTTAAAACATAAGTGAAGTTTCTGTCGTAGTGTGTGGAGCACCAAAATGTGTTAATTCTTTATTGATATTTTGTTTTCTCATGGGGCTGGGTGGGAGAGATACTGGAGTTTCCATAACTCCACCAAGACAAAATGTCTCTTTATACAAATTTGGCCGCTTACTACTATGAGAAGGGCCAAACTACTCTGCTTTCTGTAACATACCTACACATTATGATTTTTTGACAAGAGGTAGTAGAGTGAAGTGCGGTGGTTAATTGCATGGGCTTTGGAATCAACCAACCCTGAGTATTATTCTGATTCCATCCATGACATTGGGCAATTTATTTAACCTTTCGGAGTCTTGGTTTTCTGCTTGTAAAATGTTGATGATACTATTGATCCCATAAGGTTTTGTGAATATTAAATAATATTAAGTACAGCTCTTAACATAGTTAAGCACTAGAATAACATAAACTACAATGAATTTTAAATTAACGAACAAATTGAAACAAATTTGTGTGTGTGCTTAGTTAGCCTATATAGTGATGGAGGCAAAACAAAGTCCTGTGGCGTGCACCCTGTAATTTACACATAGGTAAAGAACATGCATTTTGTTGCCAGGTGTCCCTGAGTTTGAATTCTAGCTTGGTCGTTTACTAGCTGTGTCACTCTGGACAAGACTGCTTCTCTCCGAATAAGTCACTCTCCAAAGACTGCCTTATTCTGTTATTTTTTTTTTTAAATCTCTACAATGGGAAAAGTAACATACAATTCCTAGCGGTGCTATGAAGAGTGCAGGGTCGTGTCTATGATATGCAGTGTACGGCACTAACAGGAATAGGAGACGCAATAAAGGGTAGTGATCCACTGATCAGCCGTTCCAAGGGAAGAGCGTTTAATATATCCTCAAGCTTGCCCCCAGACTCAAACCCCTAAAAATCCAGGCAGCTGAGCCTGGTTCCTTTAATGTAAAACAATTTATGTTTAGAGTCAATTTTATAAAATAATGTTTCTGACAATTTTCAAGAGTTTAACATGTGAATGCACTGCTTTGCCTTAGTTCATTGTTGTATCAATGTAAATACTAGTTGACTTTGCTGATTAACATCGATGACAAAATTTTCTTGTAAAGATTTTGTCATCTCATAAAGTATCATCTTTTTAAGGCTTTATTTCAAGTGTCCTTGAAAAAATCTAGTTTAAGCTGTGTCATTTGTCACCTTCAATATTAATGATTATAGTATTTTATACTCTATTCTGTAAGTGATGCAACTTACATAAAAACATTTACTACATGAAAAGAATTCAAACTGTTCTTTTTTTTTAAAAGATTTACTTTTTAAAAAAATTTTTAGACAGAAGGGAAGAGAGGGAGAAAGAGAGGGAGAGAAACACCAATGTGTAGTTACCTCTCACGTGGCCCCCACTGGGGGACCTGGCCTGCAACCCAGGCATGTGCCCTGACTGGGAATTGAACCGGCGACCCTTTGGTTTGCAGCCCATGCTCAATCCACTGAGCTACACCACCCAGGGCTCAAACTGTTCTTAAGATGATAAGTTTTCCGGTCTTTTTTGGCAGGTGAAAAGGAAATCAGGTCTTTCTTTAATGAGATTCATTCAGGAAATATTAATGAATACTGGAATTTGTTTTGGTGTCCTATTACTAAGAAGTAGTCTTTCCCAAAAGAGAATGAGAGACAGGAAAGAGAAAAGGAAAAGAAAATGGTAACAATCTTGAGAAATGGGATAATATCTCATTTATCCTTGTGTTCCTAATACTTAAGACAGAAGCTGTCATATATTCAGTGCCCAAGATACTTTTTGAATGAATGAATGAGGGTTTGGATCAAACTTTTTATTCAGCCTTATTAAGTTCTCACAAAACCCCTCTATTTTGTGTGCAATTTTGGTATGGATAAGAACTTAATAGTAGCCTGGCTGGTGTAGCTCAGTGGATTGAGCGCGGGCTGGGAACCAGATGGTCCCGGTTCGATTCCCAGTTGGGGCACATCCCTGGGTTGCAGTCCAGGTCCCTAGTGAGGGCCGTGTGAGAGGCAACCATACATTGCTGTTTCTCTCCCTCTCTGTCTCCCTCCCTTCTCCTCTCTCTAAAAATAAATAAATAAAATCTTAAAAAAAAAAAGAACTTAATAGCAAATGGTGAATGGTTTGAATGTTAAAACATCTCACATAACTAAGCTTTTCTCTACTAAAATGTATATGCTTATTTTTCTTCGTATAGTCATAGACAAAGATTGAGAACTTTTTTTTAATGTATTTTTCTTTTGGAGATACTTTGATGTTTACTTAGTAATTAAAAAGTGTGAATGAGCAGAATTATGTAACTTATTTTTAAATGTCAGAAAAACCCAAACCCTAGACTTTTGAGGGCTAGGATTTCTCTGCATTTATTTGATGGGTGAATTGATTGACAAAAATTGTAGAGTAAATGCTGTTCTTTGATTAATAAGAGAGAAGAAAAGGAACTGTATTTTTAAAGTTTTGTTTCCTAGAGGACTTTCCCCTCCCTCATAATTATAATATCATTGAGAACCGGAAGGTGCTCAAGGTGTCTTCAGGAAAGTTAGTCGTGCTGAAGGCAAAGGTGAATTTTTTCTTTTTTTTTTTTTGTCACTTAAGATTGATTTAAGACATTGAAAAATGGCAATTAAACTTAGGAAATTTGACTGAAGAGGTTGTCATTGTCTCAGCAATTTCAGAGACAACATGGGTCATTGGGAGCCCAGGCTCAAGAGTGATGCGTCTTTTTTGTTCTGACAGTGAAGTCACCACAAATGACCAAAAAAGTCCCTCACGGAAGTTTATGGTGATAAAATTGTCTCTGTCTTTTTTCCCTCAGTATTAGGAAACTGCAAAAACTTCTTAAAAATGTTGCTATTGTGTTTAAAAATAAAACCATGAAAAGTTTAGATTTGCAGAAGCTCCTGGTTTCCCAGCTTGGACCACATAAAATTATTTAAATCTCATTATAGCAGAGAACAGACGCCATGCATTAGCTTGCTGCAGACAGTTAAGCTAGTTGGAGGTGCTGGAAGTACTAGCAAAGTCCCCGTTGTGTGACACAATATGGCACATATGCAGAGTGAGAAGCATTTAATGTGCTTGGAGTATAACCCTGAGGTGGAGCGGCCAGAGGAAGAATCCAATGTAATGATGACAGTGTATTATTTTCTCTTTGCAAAGAAAAACATCCAGATCAAATCATCTGCCAAGTATGTGAGAGATACTTATCCAGAAGATTTTTAAAAGGGGCTGTATTATCTCTATATCACAATGCATTACAAAGCTAATTAGATCTCTAGTAACAGTGTGACAAGATGTAATGAGGCAAAGCATCCTTATCAGCTCAGACTTGTACTATGAGAGCCTGACATCACAATTTTTCAACCCAATCCATTTTTAATCAATTTATTTCTACCATGCTTTCATGTTTTTGCTTTACCAAGGTATTATCCAAATTAGACTGAAAAAATTTTTGACCACCATAGCAACATTGCATACACGATGCTGAGAAATAAGGAAAGGAATGTAGTTGGAATGATTTCAGGAAGAAGGTGGATTAAAGCAATTGAATGGAAAAATAGGCTACAGAAAATGGTTTCCTTAAACTATAAAATAACCAAAGAGTTTGGGAAAGTGAAGAGTGAGAGTTTGGGAGTGTGATGAGCATATCATCAATATGCGACCATCTTTTGGGACGTATGATGGGACAACTTTTCATTTTGAGCAGAGAATACTGCTGTTGGAGGAAAGGGTCAACCAGAAAGATGTTTAGCCCTGACTGGTGTGGCTCAGTTGGTTGGGCATTGTCCCACAAAGCATAAGGTTGCTGGTTCAGTTCCTGGTCAAGGCACATGCCTGGGTTGCAGGTTTAGTTCCCATCAGGCAACCGATTGATGTTGCTCTCCCTCTCTCTCTTTCTCCTTCTTCTTCTCTCTAAAAATAAATAAATAAAATCTAAAAAAAAGGAAGATGTTTTATACTCTGAGACAGATTCTTATGCTTTGACTGACCTGTCACTTCTGTTCATTGCGTTTTGGAGTTACTCCTTATTCATTCCACTGGACATTCCACACTTTAACCTGGTTTGTCTACTCAACAAGTTCCTTACCTTCTATTTCATGGAGATAGTTGAAGCTATAGAATATTTCTTTATAAATTCTCACTTTCTTATGAGATTGTCAAGCTATTCTCTCATCATTCCTCCTCAATACAAGCGTGGCCTGGGGAATCTTCCTTTGGGCCTTCTATTTGGTTCCATTAATGCCAACATGTGCTGATCCTGTGGGGTACACAGAGTGTGGCTGACAACAACAATTGCCAACCCAATATTTTTTTTCCCCTCCTGTCGTCATTAGAGAACTCACATCTTGTCTGGGGCAGCAATGTATCTGGCTAAAAGCCTTGCCTTACCAGAGTTTTCTTATAGAAGGAGATGACCCCTTGACACTGCTCTGACCTTTGCACTGTGATCAAAAGCCTGCTCAAAATTTCTGAGAAAGAATTTTCTTTCCTAATGTGCTACCATTTCCCCCTCCTTTCCTCTTGCTGGAAATGGAACAGCTGATGTGACCATGAAATGGCAGCATGAGGACAGAAGCCCACACTGATGATGGGACAGTGGAAAACAGGATGTGTGGACACTGATCCCCTTGTGAAGCCAGAGGTTCAAACCCAGACTATTTACCTGCAAACTTCTTGTTACATAAATAAGAGTATTTCTGGAGGAAAAATATGCTTGGAAGAAAAATATACAAATGCATTTTTCTTGTTTAGGTAAGGAAAATTTATTTAGTTAGGATTTTATTTTGTGTAGTTACCAAATAACTTTAATACACATAGGATTTGGTTCCTAGATTTAGGGTTTTGAAAGTAAAATGAAAAGTAACAAAATGCACAGTGTGGAGTGGAGTGGAGAAGGCAGGGCTGCCGTCCGTTTGGGGAGTCCGGTGACAGACTGGGCAGGGCTGTTGACCCTTGTTAGAAACTTGACCACACTGCTGCCTGTTATTCCTTAGGAAAGTGACCATGGGCTGACCAAGACTGTCATTTTAGGAGAAATGGTAGACAATTTTGTTGTTTCTGGATGCTATTTCATCTTGACACTCTTAGGAAAGCCCAATAAAAAGGATAACCTTGAACTAGAGCTAGCCAGTCAATCTTTCCAGGAGATGGAAAGACTGTAGCTTTTAGATCACAGTTCGGAAAGGTCTTTGTGGTTGTCAATAGCATCTGATGTTCAACAGGAAAGGCAGTCCCCAGGAACACAACCACACACCGAGAGAAAGCATGCAGTTCAACCTCTGCAGCTGCCAGAAGGCAGTTCCTCCAAAATGCCCACATCAGACGTGGCCACGAAGGATGGTGGAAGGAAGTGTTTCCAGGATGGCAGATCTGGGCACTGTGGAAGGCAGTGGGCGAAAGGCGTCCACCTAGAGAGAGACAGTGAAGGAATGTTCCCCATGGCCAAGGCAGGGAGTTGTGTTTCTGAAAGGAAATTTTTGTTTGTTTGTTTGTATCTTCCATACTGCTTATATTGAGGGAAGATAAGTTTTTTATGCATTAAGGGTCACCAGACATGCAGACCTCTATAGTACTGAGAGAACCTGGGATTTAAGATGTATGTACCAGCTATGTAAGACTTTGGGATTATCTCATTTAGGAGAAAGGAGAGAATGTATGCATCCATGTTTTGTAGACAAAGGTTTGAAATATTTCAGTTATTAATTGTCTGATCAATATTCATAGTCATCCATTTCCTTTTTAAAAGAACCTCAAATTTGGAGCAGGTTTCAAAAATGTGTACAGCCATATTTGTCTTCCTAGACTGCCTGGGAAATGGTGGTATTACGTAGTTCTGGCAAGGAAATGTAAGCAGAAATCTGCCAAATAGTTTGCTTTCTTTTGAAGAAGCTATTTCCCCTCCCTCTGCTCTCCTTTTTCCTATTTTGGCAGAGGCAGGTGTGAGGGCAGAAGCCGGAGGGAAAGAACACCGGGGTGGAATGATGGGAGGCACAGGGGCACTGCTGATGTGTGGTCCCCACACCAGCCCCAGACTGTGGTCAGATCCACACTTTTTCTTATGTGAGGGGAAAAGTCACTATTTGGTTAAATCACTGGAGTAGGGTTTCTGTTATATACAGCAGAACAATTCTAATGATACACAGAGCTCGCAGGCTCTCCTTTCCGTTTGAGATCTAAGGATCCAGTGTGAAGAGCCCTCCCTAGGGCTTCGTACCCCTAACAATCTCCCTTCTCTTTAGATGCTCTTTCTGTTCTACCCTCAAATATTTACAGAGTTTTCCTATCTTTAAAAGCTCAAGGCCAAAGTCATTGTTTATGACACCAACTCCATTAACTACATATTTTAATTTGTCTTTTTAACATGTAAACAACAGCCCTGGCTGGTATGGCTCAGTGGTTTGAGTGTTGGCTTGCAAACCTAAGGGTCACTGGTTTGATTCCCAGTCAGGGCACAGGCCTGGGTTGCAGGTCAGGTCCCCAGCAGGGGGTGTGTGAGAGGCAACCACACGTTGATGTTTCTCTCCTCTTTCTCCCTCTATTCCCTTCTCTCTAAAAATAAATAAAATCTTTAAAAAATTAAACATGTAAGCAACATACAACTACATTCTACTTATAAAATATTCACACAACATAGAAGAACCAGTAACTATCTTTTTATTCTTTTCACTTTCTAAATCTGGAAAGTAAATATCTTCAACTCACCTTTTTTTTTTTTTCAAGTGTTGTTTTAATTCTTTGAAATCGGGTGTCTGTCTTCACCATGCCACTGAAAGAAGAGGTTGGCCAGGGACATGAAACCTCTTGGATGGTTTTCTTTGGAAATTATGCTGAACGGGTCGTGAGTGTGCAGCTTTTACAGGCCAGACCAGGGTGCGGTGGGACTCAAGGCAGGCCCAGAGGTGTTCATAACAGGCCCTTGAGCAGAAACTCGTCTCCCTTCACACAAATCAGGGGTGGGCAAGCAAATCACAAACTTCTCCTCCTACTGCATAAGCTGTGTGGTTTAGTAGAAATGCCCTCATTATCAAAAGCTAATACTAATTACCACAATTTCCATTTTAAAACCCTGGTAAAACAAAATAAATATAATATATAAATGTTCATTTCATAAAAATGAGTAAGTAACTGTAAAAGAGTTCTCATGATGTCAGGTTAAATTAATTTGTAGTCAAATTTGTCATGGGAACTAATTAATAGAGATTCGATTATTTTATTTTTCTGGGACTTTGGCATTTTGTAGTGTTCTGCTCTTTTCTAACTTATTGAAAGATCTATCAAACTAGTTATAGATACACTTTTGAAATTGCTAAGACATATTTGAGAACAACTGTTTTAGGTATTTTTTAAAAGGAAAATAATGAATAATGATATAGATATCAAAACTAAGAATTGTTGGCAAACACTCAGATTTTCATTTTGTATACCTGGTTTAGTATTAATTTTTGAAAATTCCCTCCTTATTCCATCTCAACTGGCGATCAATAAATGTTCAGAAAAATAACAATATCTGACAACACAGGTCTTCATTTGTCAGGTAATTCTGGGCCAGAATGAGTATCAATTTTGATTCACTCCTTTCAGAACAGTTTGAGCTGAATGGATTAGATTAGCAAGCATGAATAAATCTTAATTTTGTTGAGATTTATACCTGTCTCATGATAAACATGATAAATGCTTCTTTGTCCAACAAGTTGCATCAATTAGTATCTTGCAAAAGTTAAATGTTAGGCTGAAATTCAATTTGTGGTGACATAGTAAATGTAACCCGAGACACTGATGCTATATAGGTCAGAATGTGGTTTAGGGGACACGGTGGGAGAAGCCCACTAGCCAATAGATTATTTGCTCAAGTGTATAATCATCCAAAATGTACATGCATTCATGGAGTTGGAGAAGTAGGAGTTCTTTTTAGACAAAGAAAAAAATGTAGTCTTCAGAATTAAAATATCACCTAGCATCTTCTGTTGATTATGCAACACTGGCTCTGAGTCAGGAGGATGATTCATCATTCACTATAAATCTGGAACTGAACTTTAAAGCTTTGTTTTAAAGAAATTGCAGTTACATCTGTGTAAAGGAACTGGGGAATGAAGGCAGGGGTGGTGGAGAGACTTTTTCCCCCACAGTATATCTTTTTTGTACATTTTGAATTTCCTATCCTGTGCATGTAAAATCCATTCAAATAATTGAATAATAGAAAAGAGAAAAAATCAAAATAAGATAAAGCAATACTTCCCATTTAGAAGAAAACTCCAGCAATTTCAGTATTTATAGTGAATTCACATATGGGCACCTCCTGCCCTATTAGACCATGTTCCATCCTCAGTATATACTCTCTGTTCTCTTTTATAAACTGATTTATCAACTTCCTTTTAAAAAATATTTTATTTATTTATTTTAAGAGAGAGGGGAAGGGATGGAGAAAGAAAGGGAGAGAAACATCACCGTGTGTTTGCCTCTTGTGCATCCCCTACTGGGGACCTGGCCCACAACCCAGGCATATGCCCTGACTGGGAATCGAACCAGCGACCCTTTGGTTTGCAGGCCTGCCCTCAATCCACTGAGCTACACTAGCCAGGGCTCTGTTCTCCTTGTGTATTGTTTCATCTGTGGCCCTCTCTGTCTTTTCACACTCAAAGTTACATTGAGTGCAGGGACTTTGCTTTATCTTTCTTTTACTTCTCTAGGATATTTCATGCTTTCCCTATAGAAGATAATTCATTATATAGTTGAAAAATCAGTGAGAAGCAAAAAGTACTGGTTAACTTCCTATTGCTACTGTCTATGTATATTGCTACATATATTGCACCCATGTATTGCTACATATGAAGCCAGAGTTGAAAGCACTGTAGTGGGGCTGGTAAATGGGTGTCCAGTTAAAGTCAGCAGGCACTGAATATTTAATAGTTAACTTCAGATTGGGGATCAAAGAAGGCAGGTGTATTCTGAGTAAGAAAAGTTAGGAAAGCTGCAAGCCAGAATTCATCAAGGGAGAAGAGGTAAATAGGTGCTGAGCACGTGGACCCACCAGGAGACTGAGAGGCTGTCAGTGGAAGGGACAGCACTGTGGAGCACCGACAATGGATTTGGGTCTCAGGGGAGAGACTCTCGACACCTATTGTACCTGCAGCTTAAATATCAAAGTGGGTCTAGCTCTGCATTGGTGGGGGTGTGAGTGTGTGCAGAACTGGTTACGGTAAGGTGGCATGAAAGTCATAGAATTATAAAATGAAAGACTATCAGGGCTATAAGGGAATTTAAAGATTACCTAAGTCTAGTCTTTCTCATTTTATAGATGAGGAAACTGAGGCCGAGGGAAGTTTAATGACACAGGAGTTTAGGGTTAAGTGAAGACTGGATTTTCAAATTCTAAGTGATTTGCTTTTTTTTAGTATTCCATTATCAGGTCCATTTTCTGTGACTCAGAGTTATATTTCCACTTGTGCTAGAAGAATTTTCAAACAGAATTATTGAAGGGTACCCATAGCAACATCAGGAGTCTGATGGTAAGAATGTTGGGAGACCTCTGGAATGAGTGCCTTATCCTGGGCTGCTTACAGGTGTCTCTGGTTTTCATGCCAGTTAAAGTGAGTTAACATCAAATAAACTAGGAAGTTGTAATTCTAGGAAGCCAAAAAGATTAAGGTTAACAGCTTCCAAATAATTGCCTCAGGCTCTCTGGAGCCATCTTTAAAATGAGAGAGTCTCACAAGCTCCTTTGTTATCCTCGTTATCCGTCTGTTAGACTGGTGTTGTAGGGCATTGATGCAAAAGGTGTAACAGTAATAAACATTTCTTCACAGAATTGCATACTAGGTATACGTGATTCCAAATAACTGGTTACAAAGTTAGCTGTTAGTTTTACTTTTCAGTTGGTTATTTGAATTTCAAGAGTTGAAAGGTTATATTTTTTATTATTGTGGACAACAGTTTTATATAAATATGTCATGCAAAAGAGAATATGAACAGATGACTCTACCATCTTAATCTATTTCTGCACAAGTTCATATTTAATCTCTCAGTCTGTAATAGCTTAGCAGGAAATGTGAATTCCTATTCTCGTTAATAGATCCCACTTTGGAGTCCACAGGTTCACTCCAGCCTTAAACTTCAGCTCGGTAAAACTCAGCCAGTCTTACTGCCAGAGGCCAATTTGCGTATAGATTAGCTGTCTCCAACCACCTCTAGGAAATGACTATCAAGAATGAAGCAAGAGCCAGAAGCAGCTAGGTCTTTCTGAAAGGTTGGATAATAAAAGTGAAGCATTGGATATTATCAAGATAAGTGGGGAGAGTGTGCTGCTGATTCCTCCTACAGTTTCCTGGAGGGAGGTTTGGGCTGAGTGAAAACTGAAAATCTATCAAGAACAGAATGTCATCAGTCAGTTGAAAGCTAATATCTATAGAAGTGCTGATCTTCAACTTTAGGCCATCCATATTAATACAGGAACCAGATGAAATTCTGCAGGATGACATTGCAATCACATAGCTAACCTCTCAAGATTTTTAGCCTGGGGTTGACACTGTTGAAATACTTAAAAAAAAAAAAAAAAAAAAAAAAAACTGCATGGAAAAATTAACCTATCCAAAGTTTCCTATGCCTGTATTGCTACTACTGTGAGATGTTAAGGGTCTGTCTTGCCTTCTTTCTTAGTTGATTTGCACGCTTTGTATTGATAATAAATAAGAATCACAGAAGGTTATTTCATTGACTCCCCTGCAGTGGAACAGCCTAAGGTACTACCATACGTTGGCCTTTCAGGTGGAGATGAATAATTACTGCACGGGGTAAAGAAAAAAGGAACTTGGGAAGGCAGCATTTTAAGAAATCTTTCTATGCTTGTTTAATTCCCTTTGTCCCTAGAGAAGACTCAAAAAGGATTTTTAAAACCACTTCGATGCCTGCTTTTATTTGTTCGAAGACAGGTAAGTGTTTTCCATTCAGAGGGCATTATTTGGTCACTCAGTATTTCTCTTTTCTCTCTTAGAGTGTTAGTAGCCACAGTATCATCCCAATAGTTTAAAAGTTGCTTTGAGTTTAATAAAATAATGGATATTATTTTGGGGTATCTCCAGCTGAAAAATTATTATGACTCAGAGTAGATTTCAGTCATTAAAAATTCTATTTGGAGATTACCCTTTTCTTTACTTGTAGTCATTTTATACTTATTGATTTGTAGGCTGGAAAAGTGACATTAGGATGCAGGGGAGAATTTCTTCCTTAGGAGAGATCCTGGCATCCCAGAAAACAGTCACTGTGACTCTGAAATAATGAGAATAAGAATAAGGACAAGCCTCAGTTTTGTCCCAACAGCAGGCTGGATAATTGCATTATATTATTTCTATTTTATAAAATTATTTTTTATATAGGCTCTTAAAATGCCTTTTTAAGGATGAGCAGAACAAAGATAAGTAGCCCATCTTGTGAGTGATTGTGTTGGAATTGAAATTTAAGAGTATCTAACAATAGCTAGAGGGGAGGGGGAGGGGCTATGTGGGGAAGGGTTTTCAGGAACCACTATAGAGGACACATGGACAGAACCAAAGGGGAGGGTGGAAGCAGGGGAGGGAGGTGGGTTTCAAGGGGGTGGGGGGAGGGGAGGGGAGAGGATGCAGACAACTGTAATTGAAAAACAATAAAGTAATGAAAAAAAAGTGTCTGACTCAAAGCCACTCCCATTATATTACACTCTAATTCTTATGCCAATGCTAAAGTTATAGATATGTTAAAGTTTAGAAACCTTGTGGAAAAGTTTATCTATTTGTTCTCTTTTTTCTTCTCCCTTCTGCACTCCTAGATAATAAATAAAACACAAAAATAATTAATGGAATTTTATGTAGATGGTAGAACAGTGTTTGATGTAAAATGCAGTAGATGTTCAGTAGGTGTTTGTTGTTGCTTTGAATGTCGTATGAAAAGATTGGATAAATAAATGTAATCTCAGCAACCAAATCATCAATGACATTAAGTGTGATTCTACATACAGATATATGTAAATTTAGAGATACCAATGGATGGACAAATGAAAGGTTCAGAATGGTTGTTTAAATTTTTGAGTACTGTGTTTTATAGCCACAGCTGACTAGCTGTGAAATACTGCCATTTTCACTTAATTTTGTTCACTAGTTAATTCAGTCCTCTACTTTATTTGATCATATCTGAAGCCAAATAATTTGCATTCATTTTGCATTGTGTTTTTGCAGTGTCTCTTGATTGCTTTAAAAAGCTAATACTGGCTAATTCAGTTGGGATTTACTGAAGCAGTCTTTGAAAATTAACCACTGAATTTCTCATGCACAAAAATAGAACTATTTCTCTTCACTTCTCTCTTTGAAGAATATATATTAACATAATATAAAAGGTTGTCTTTTTGGTACAAAGCACAATGTACCTAATATCAATGTACCGTGATATTAGAGGACAGATTTTAGAGAACAAATTTTGGCATGAGGCGGTGGTGGACCCTCACGGGAATGAAGATTTTATTAAATATTATTAATTTTTATATGAGAAACTCTGGAAGGAATAAATTGTTTGGAAAAGTCCAGAGAAGGTCTCATTTCACTGATGACATACTAATATACTATACAATATAATAATATAATAGATACAATATACTAATATTGTATCTATTGCATTATTTCAGTCATATTGGTAATGATGGTGAGAACAGAAATTAATAATGACTTTACAAAGGGTAAAGCATGTGGCTTTTGACTTGATTGCTGAACAAGTTTGCTGGTTAAAAAATAACAATCAATCAATGAAATCAATCAAAATATCCACTGGACATCACTTTTCATTTAACTGTATTGGGATCTAGTACAGCTTCACCCCGTCTCCATTAATCTGATTGTATGTGGAATGTTAATTAACTGAAAACCTATTATGCCTCTTTCCATGGAACACAAGCAGTACTTTCTTGTCAGAACTAGTCAATTCTCTTCAACCCACGATTACCTGCTTCCTGCCTCCCTGAAAAAGCCACAGAATCTAGAAAGTGCAATTTTAATTCATCAGATATTGAGATGCAAAGTAGTCTGATGGTGAAAAGTGAAGACACTGAAGCGTAACTCCTTAGTTTATATTCTGAAATTGTTACCCTAGCTGTATGACTTTATGTAAATGACTTGATGATCTCTTGGATGACTCTCTTTTCTTGTCAATAAAATGGCAAATAATGGCAGCTACTTCATAAATTTGATATACAGATGAATATAAGATGTGAAGTGCTCAGGATAGTTTTTGGCATATCATAAATGTTGAATAAATATTAGATTTAACTATTGTCATGACTATAATTATTTACATGACCACATTTAAAGTTTTTCTTGTTGTTTATGTTTTAGTTAAATCTTAATTTTTTTCTTTGGGATTCCCACTTGGAAAATAAAGACAGGATTTTCTTTTTTTCTTTCTTTTTTTTTGGAAATCAACTTAAATTAAAAAAAGGAGCAAGACCCAAAAATGTACATTTCAGCTCCAATTAAACTAAGAAACATCTGAAATCCTAAATCACAAGATAAATAAATGAGTTTTAAAAGCAAAGAAAATAGAGATTAAAGAGGAAATGGAAAGGGGAGTCAGACTTCAGAGACATCAATAGCATAGTCTTCTCCAGGGTTAGTGAGAGTCACACTCTGAAGTACTAAGGCAACACCCTCCGTGGCAATCATGGGGTCTGCACTGTCTGGTAGACCCAGGTACCAGACATTCACAGAGGTAAGCTAGCAGGAGTTATCTGTCAATCAAGCAGGTGTAGGAAGAGTGACTGAACTGTGGGGAGACTTAAAGCTCTTTTCTTAGATACGGGAAATAAAAGGCAAAACAGGGCTCATATGCACAAATCTGAGTCATAAAGAAAATTGCTGCTATCCTGGAATGTGGTCCTGGGTCTTCTGCCACATATACCTAGAGTAAATATTGTCTAAGAAAAATTCACCCCCTTCAGTGAGAGACATCAAGAGAAGATACCAATGGAAATATATATATATGAATGGAAAAAAAATATATATGTTTATATGAGGCCTGTCCAGAAAAAGTCCAGCCATTGTTAATATAATGGGACTAGTTTGCACAACATTGATGTAACCTGGCAGCCAAGGAGAGTGGACTGGAATGCACATAAGTGAATAATGACAACTTCACTGTACTAGTCAGTGGGGGCAGTAGATGCCATTGAGTGAACATGTGTGTAGTGTGGCCATCACTTTCAAAAGCATTGAGCGAGTAGAGCAACAAATCTGCATCAAATTTTCCATTAAGTATGAACATTCCTCCATGGAAACTGTTCTGATGATTCAAAAGGCCACAGCTATGGGCAACTGGTGACTGTGGCTCAGAAAAAAATGGATAAACATAAAATTATGCAAAAGATATTTAATATACTAAAAATTAAAGGAGAAAAAATGATATCATGGAAAAGAAAATATATTGATAGATCTAAGTCAAGAAAACTCTCTAGAAATAAAAGAAGTCACAATTATACAGTTTTAAAGGACACAGCAGGTCCAAGGCAGAACTGACAAGGAAAGTTAAAGGTGGAGCAATACCTACAAAGCTCTCACAAGAGGAAATGCAATCTAAGAGCTTCAAACCCAGACAATTGTTGTAGAAGGATAAAGGCATGTCTATGTGTTAACATGCAAAGCCCAGGCTATAATGTTGCCATGAGCAATTCTTGAAGAAACCATGGAGCAAAAACCATATTCCATAATATATTAATAGAAAAAGTGCAGCAATTATTTTTTTAAAAAGTAACAGTTTGAATAACTCTAAAACGTAAGTGGTTATTATGGATTATAAACCCTGATATGTGAAATCATGTAACCAATGGAAGTTCGAAGAGGAGAGGAAGAGAGCACAGCAAGTAGTGGAAGTGCACTGGGTTCCATTTACTTTATGCCCAAGAGTCAAGATTTATCATTTAAAGCTGATAAGTTAAATATGGTTGTATACCATTATTTAAGATATTACTAATGAGAATGATATAGTTATGAGCTCAGACAATGTTTGGAAAGAAAAGAGAAAAAAGAAGGAAATGATATGGATTTCCTTATCTTTTTATATTCAGGAATCAAAATAAATCATTTGAAATTAAGTCAAATAATAGCAATATGAGGATACTTAATAGTTAATTGGTAAACATCAAAACATAGTAAAGTGAATAAAACTAGTTGATGGGGTTTGAAGAGAGGACTGAGGGCTGAGGGCATAATGATTTCATTACTGCTCATAATAGGGAGTTAAATAGGCATAAAACAGAATTTAGAGCATTATATAATTTTATACTTAGAACTAAATACTGTATTGAAAAAAATGCAACCTTTTAAGTTAGTAGAAGAGATACAAAACAAAGATAATCAATAGCTAACATAAAGCCATGAAAATAGAAAACATGACAGCATATGGCCTTCCCTCCCCTCCCCTCCCCTCCCTTCTTCTTTCTCTTCCCCTTCCCTTCCCTTTTCTTTCTCCTGCCGCATACCCTACCCCAGCCATTCCCAGCCACCAGTATAGAAGCCCAGCCACTCACTTAAAGAGATGCCCCAAGGAGCGAACTGCTTTACATCTCTTGTCTTATGTTAGCAAACGTAGCATCCCTGTTCTGGATTCTTAAATGGTTTCTGGGTTGTGCCTATGCTAAAGTCAGTGAAGGACAATATTTTGAAAGACAGGATTTGAGCAGCAAAAGTACTACATAAAAGTTAATTAACTTGTCACTCTTTTTCCCCATAACACATTCATGTCAAACCCACGTATTATTCCCCTACACGCTGTTTGCCCATTATCTTGCTATTCTTTGTGTTCCAAATTGTGTTTGCAACAGTTGCCCATGTTGGCAACGTTTCACAAAGTTAAGCAATTTTATGATTCTTAATTTGTTTATAGGTATGTCTAGACAACACTCAAGAAGTGCGGTGTTGATTCTTTATAAAAGCAACTAGATAGAATTTTAATGCCAGGTTTGAGAGTAGTTTTGTTTTTATAATAATACTTAATATGATTTAGTTAAATTTTCAAAAAATAAATGTAAATTTTTGGCTTTATTTAAAAAATTATGTTTTAAACTCTGATGTACATTAATTATAATTTGTATTTTGCCTTTTAATGTTAATAGAAATTTTTGGATATTTTAGGAAATAACATTTTATGTTTAGAAACATGAAAGTTATTTTTCTACTTTTCTATTTACTTTATACTTTAAATAAAATATATTCAAATTTTATAACTTTGGACACTTTATATTTTAAAAACTATTAGGTTATTATTGTTGATAAATCCAAATTGTGTGAAAGTTTCAATTATAACAGCATAATCGATGGTTTTCTTAATATGAAAGTAAATATTAATTTTATAGAATGAATGTGAAATAATATTGTTGGCCCATCAATAGAACACTCAGCCATGAGCAATAACAAATTTGATTATCTTTGATACTTTTTCATTGTTTATTCATATAACAAGCGTAAATTTATATATATAAACTTAATTATATGTATATATATATTTCAATTCTATCATTATAAATGTATATTTTTCTAGGTAAGAGGATAAAAATCATTTTATTAAACAGTTTTAAAGCTTGATTTATAACATTTGAATATGTAGACATATGGTACATGGGCCTTCATTTGTACCCCTGCCCCAGACTGCAAATATCGGTGTTGGTCCTGGCCACCGTGCCGCCAGGACGTTGGCAGTTGTTGGAAGAGCCGCTGTAATAGAAAGACAGCTTTGCCTGCCAGAGAGGAAGCATACTTCCCGCCAAGGACTCTCACTCCTGTGCAGTTGCTCCCTCCATGTGCAGAGCAGGTGGATAACCGCTGCTTCGAATAACCACTCATATACCATTGGTATCTGACTTTATTTTTTATTGTACTGAGCTCTTTTCTAAGAGTGGTAGGCCCATGCATTGTTTTCTAAAAGTAATAAGAAAAATTGAGTAGGTGTCGGTATTCAGCATCGGGACTTTGGAGCACAACATAGAAGTTCCGGCCAGATCGGAACACAACAAGCGACATGGACACATGGTGAGGGATTCAGATGGGCTCCAAACGTCCCTCAGTCTCCTCTGTGAGGTGCAGTAGAGGACTTGGGTCAGAGTTTAATGTTGCACATTTTTATGTTTCACTTTCTCTGACAGTCAGGATGTGTCATGTGTCTCATTACACAATACAGACTGAGTGTCTCCTATCTGATGATCGTTGTTATATCAGATTATTGTCATTAAGCTTCTGGTGCCTCAGATGCAGAGACCAAGGGAAAGAGACTCTATGATGGGATGTTGTCTTAAAATGACTTTTTATTTATTTTTTAATGTGAACTGTTAACCTTTGATTCAATGATCTTTTCTCAATCTATTTATTCTGATTTCAGTGAAGGGATACAGATTTTATTCTTTTTTTTAGGTAAAATTTATATGTATGAAATTCACATTTTAAAAGATGTATTTGAATTAATGTATACACACATTCAATTATCACCAAGATATATAAATTTTAGTGCTTCGCGCTCTCATTAAGTTTTTGCTGAGTGGCTGACTGCCTTACAGGGATGAGGTAGGTTGTTCAAGTTCACACAGGAAGTGTAGTAACTTAGATGTGCAATTCAAGTGTCTCTGACTTTGAATCCTGGCTAGTTAAGTCTTGACAGAATGTGTTCATTAAAGTCTATTTCAGAGACCTTCGGACTTAGTCTTCACCAAGACTGTTAGGAAATTCTCAGACACTGCAAAATAGTGCCAAGAGTCTAAACCAATACCTGTTTTGCTCATGTCGAAAAGGAAGGCATTTCTGCAGTCTGCTTATAGCTTCATTATTCAGTGTAGTTAAATCTACTTTATTTTATGATCTTTTGAAAAATTTTCAAAAAAATATTTTATTCCCATCTAAAACTTGCAAAATGGGACTACAATTCTGTAATGTTTACAGGTTGGTAAGACAAATAATATGCTACAGTAAACCACCTCCTCTTCTTTTTAAAAGATTATAACCCTGTCTGAGCTTTCTTATGTGTCCCTTTAGGGCACTTTTAAAACTACATGATGTACAGTATATTTTTAAGATTATTTAACCTTTACAGGAAAAAAGAGAAATAAATCTATTCAGAAGTAATTCAACAAACACATCGAGATCTACTGAGACCAATTATTTCAGCTACATAGGGTAATAATGTAATTTAATAAGGCACACCTATCCATATTTATTGCAATAGCTCCAAGATTTCTATTCAATAGCTGTCTGTTTTTAAATTCACTTTTTCTATCCATTTAAACGATCTCTGATCACATGCAAAATTAAGGAATAATCAATTGTGGGAGCAGAGGGGAAGAAGGAGAACTGAGGATATTGACTGGAGATAAATTATTTTTTTCTACATTTACAATTGCCTTTCCTTTCTAAGGTCTGGTTTACTGGTTCATCCTGTGAAGACTTTGAGTCTTTATTTTGAATCTGTATTATTTTGAATGTTGTATAGTTAGCACCTGGATGTTTGTATCAGATGAAAACAACAGCAACCAAACTAAAAAAGACCTCAGTGTTACAAGGAATGTCAAGGTCACTTAGTCTATAAATTTCTATCAGGGATGTTCATCAGAAATACTGGGAAGGCTCAAGCTCTATAGAAGTAGAATAACCAGGCTTTAGGTTTATGATTTGAAAGAAAACTCTGCAGGTAATTCTGATTTGGATCCTTGGTTACAAACCATTGATAAAGTCCAGTTTTCCATTTGAAGTTTCAATCATCCAAATGGGCTATCCAGTCACAGAAGATCTTCATGTCCAGAGCACGTCTTTTTCTTCTTCTGACAGCTGTGACTGTTCCTTAGATCCAGCTGAAATTTGCCTCTCTTCAACTTTTGCCAGTCACCTTTGGTCTGCCAAGGATGTCACAGAGAAGAAAAATACAACTTCTGCAATCATGATCCAATGTGTCAGCTGAGCATTTAGCAGAAGCATTATTTCTCTTATTCTCAAAATGATATTTTATCATTTCATATTAAACATGAACAAAGGCAAATAAAAATTTTACCAGAAGTATATACTGTAGTTAGATGGGCCATAAACCCAGAATAACCTATGGTATTGGAGGTCTCTATGGTGAGAAAAGAAGTTTGAGGGAGGTTTATGGCAAGCCCCTATCAATAGGAGAATTACCAGGTAAACCCCTCAGATTCTGAGCAGGGGCTCGTCATCTGTCGTGGAAAAATCACCTTTTCAATGCACAGTCCCTGGCATGATACTAGGCACTGGTAGAGTTGGAGTGCTGATGTGAACTGACAGCTGAGATTGTGTTAGTTTCAGGTGCATGACGTAGTGATTTGGTATGTGTATGTATTGTGAAATGATCGTCGCAACAAGTTGTTAACATCCATTACCTCACATAGTTGCCAGTTTGTTTTCTTGGGGTAAGAACTTTAAAAAAAGTTTTAAATTACTTTATTGTTCTTCAATTACAGTTATTTGCATATTCTCCCCTCCCCTCCCCTCCACCCCATCCAAACCCACCTCCCTTCCTTGCTTCCACCCTCCCCCTTGGTTTTGTCTATGTTCTGGTAGTAAGAACTTTTAAAATCTACTCGCTTAGCAAGTTTCAAATATACAATACAATATTGTTAACTGTAGTCACTGGGCTATACATTACATTCCCAGAATTTATTTTATAACTGGAAGTTTATATACTTTTGACCACATTTACCCATTTCACTCATCCCTAAATATGTGCTTCTGGCAACTATATATTTTTACTATTTTTAAAACAGTATTTGTCATTCCATCCTTCTACTGTAATGGAGAGTTTTTCCCTATCTCCCATTTGTTTATTCATTTACTTAATTTATATCCGTATGAAATTATGGATTCCTATTTTATTTGATAAGTTGTAATTAGTTACTGTCATTATTTTTTGATGCTCATATTGTCCCAGATCAGGCTAATAGATGCACCTCCTGTGTCTTTTGATATGTTCTCATCATTTTTTATGTAAGAGAATAATAATCTAGTGCCAAAGGATGTCTGGGGCTCATCTTGCGCTGTCCTTGCTGCTGCCTTGCAGTCAGCCATTTCTCCAAGAAGTCCTGGTTTCTCCTAGTGGAGAATGGTATTTAGAAACCAACATCATGGTACTGGTGTGTTATACAAATATATGTTTACACATTCAAAAACCATGAGTTCATACTAAAACCACCCATTTCAATCCCAAACCTCAGAGTTCTTGCTGGCTTTTCCCTTTCCTTGTGTGTAAACACACTCTCCAAGAGTAAGAGAAACCTAGATCTCCTTATCCTCAATATTTACTTATTTGCTCAGTGAATTTACTGATTTGCCCAATGTTAGAAATCCTTCAACTTCGGCAGCCGGCTCCTCTGCCCGCCGTCTCTCATTCCTCCCACCCCCGGAAAGTGCTCAGGCACCTACCACCCTTAACTGCCAGTGGACGTGCCACTGACATGTCTCCAGATGGCCCTGCACCACTCTCTCTGTTGCATCTGTCAGGTGCGATCCTGGGACCCTTCCAGGCCCTGCTCTGCCTTTTAACTATGCCATGCCAGGATGGGAAAGGAAGGACCATTTCTGTATTTTTATGCTACCTCTGGGAATTTCATCAGATTTGTCTTTTAAACTCTTTACTGAAATTTCCATCATATATATATATATATATATTCTATAAAAGTAGTGAAAGAAAAGAACATAAAAGTTATACATGCATATATATATATACATACACATATACTCACACATATATTTGAGAAACAAGTTGAAAATTATGTATACATATATATAATTTTCATGTTTTTCATTTTCAATTTTTTATTTTAAAATTAAAAATAATTTTAGAACATTTACAAAGATAGTACAGTTTCTGTCTACCTTTTACCCAACTTCCTCTAAGGTTACCATCTTACATAATCGTAGGTAAATGATCAAACTTAGACAATTAATATTTTTTGTTCTTTTAGAAGTAGCATGCTATTCATGTTTCATAGATTCAGCCTAATCTCTTTGACCTCAGAAAATAGTTATTTTGAAGTTTTATTATGTTCTGTACTTTTTCTCTATTTTGATCTATTCCCTTCCCTTTCCTTCCTCCCTCCCTCCCTCCCTCCTCGTTTTCCTTCTATTTAATTAACAAGGGCTTATATCATGCTTGTTATATTTCAGGTGCTGTTCCATACACTGTACAAGTATTAGCTCATCTGTACCTCTTCACGCCTTACGTGGTAAGCATCATTATCTCCCTTTAACGGTAGGGGAATTGAGACGGGACAAAGTTATGTAAGTTGCCCAACATTGTGCAAATCATCAGTGCAAGATCCCGGATTTGGTTCTAAGTGCTCTGCTTCCAGAGTCCATGTCCTTTCCCACTGTGTCATGCTGATTGTTGAGTTAATTGGAAACTCTAGCTGAGAGCGAGGGCTCAAGCACTTTGTGATGCTTGTAGCTTGATGAATAGGGATTTGGCCTGTTTGTTAGGCTACCCTCCACTGACATACTATAGGTCTTTTCTATTAGACTACCCTGTGTTTTCTGGAGATAGGTTCTCCAGCCTCCTGCCCAGAGGTGATAGGCATAGCCGTTAGTGTACTCTTTGTCAAGATCCTCCGAGGTGATTAGGTTAAGAGTTATTGGGAAGATCACAGATTGAGTGTACTCTGGACTTTATTAAACACACCAGTAGGATCTTATCTATTAAATGTCTATACTCTTATTTTTGCCCAGGTGGTTTAGGTTGGACTTCTATAATCTGGAAGTAAATTAATATACCTACTTCATGGGAAATATAGTTTAGTGTTATTTTTTAATGTTTAGAATTGTATACTCTTTCTAGCCTTTGTGTGTTTGAAGCCAATTGACATATTGGGGTTGTTCTCTTCTCTAGTCTTTGCTATTGCTTAAGCATTTTTGTATGACCAGAAGATTTTCTACTGATACTAATTTATACTCATTCTTATTTTTTAAAAAGATTTTATTATTTATTTTTAGAGAAAGGGGAAGGGAAGGAGAAAGAGAGGGAGAGAAATATCAATGTGTGGTTGCCTCTTGCACGCCCCCTACTGGGGACCTGGCCTGCAACCCAGGCATATGCCCTGACTGGGATTGAACTGGTGACCCTTTGGTTCTCAGGTGTGTGCTCAATCCACTGAGCTACACCAGCCAGGGCTCATTTTTATTTTTGGTAAACTTGGCAATATATAATTTGAATAGGACTCTGACTGGAATTTTTTATGAGCTATAAACTCCCAGTGATGAGGACTAATAAACCAGTTGAGTTTTATGTCAGTGGTAATAATAGTTTATTTGTATTCTTCTCTTTTATATAGTCTTTTAAAATAATTTTTTTTTATCAGGAATTTCTTTTCTAGAACACTGGAATTATTATAACATATTTAATCCTATACTCTTGCCTACTCTTCATGCAGTCTTTTTGAGTCCAAATCTGAGGTGGGAGGAGAAGCATTTGCATCTACATTTGAACATTCTTCTGGGATAATAATTTTGAAGTTTAGCAAGTCCGTGAGGTATTAATCTTAAAAATTTACCTTATTTTATGAGGCTCTTATATTATTTTCTCTTTAGCTGACTAACAACAGCCTTCAAAGGTACATATAATGTTGTGTGAGTTTAAATTGTACAACATGATGATTTGGTATATAAACCTCCATCACCTCACATAGCAGCCACTTGTGTGCATGTGTGTGTGTGTGTGTGACGAGAACTTTTCAAATCTACTCGCTTAGCAACTTTTAAGTATACATTACAATGCTGTTAACTTGTCACTATGCTGTACATTAGATTCCAGAACTTTTGCATATTCTGCTGGAAGTTTGTTTTCTTTGACCACATTCACCTATTTCCCCCAGGTCCCTCTCAGCCCCTGGCAACCACCATTTCTCTCTTTCTATGAGGTTTTTTATTTTAATGATTCCACATAAGTGAGATCAGTATTTTTCTTGTCTGACTTATTTTGCTTAGCATAATGCCCTAAAATTTTATCCATGTTGTCACAAACAGCAAAATTTCCATGGGGGTACAGATATCCCTTTGAGATAGTGATTTCATTTCCTTTGAATATAAACTAGAAGTGGGAATGCTGGATTATATGGCTTTCTTTTTTTTTTTTTTCCTTGAGAAACTTTCACACTGCTTTCCACAGCGGCTGCACCAATTTACATTCCCACCAACAGTGCACAAGGGAGCCCTTTCTCCACATCCTTGCAAACAGTTACCTCTTGTTTTTTAAACAATTGCAATCCTGACAAGTGTGGACGGATTGCACATTGTGGATTGTATTTGCACTTCTCTGGTGATTAGTGATGTTGGGCTCCCTTTCATGTTCCTGTGGGCCATTAGTCTATTTTTTCAGGGAAATGTCTACTCAAGACCTTTGTTCATTTTTAATCATATTTTTTTTGCTATCAAGTTATATTAGTTTCTTATATATTTTGGATATTAATTGCATACCAGATACAAGATTTGCAAATATTTTCTCACTGCTCAGGTTGCCTTTTCAGTATTTTGATGATTTCTTTTCTGTGCAGGAGCTTTTTAGTTTCATCTAGCCCCACTTGTTTATTTCTGCTTTTGTTGCTTGTGCTTAGGGGCCATATTTAAAAAATCGTTGGCAAAACTAACGTTGAGGAGTGTTCCCTCTGTTTTCTTCTAGCAGGTTTGCAGTTTCAGGTCTTATATTAAATCTTTAATCCATTTCAGTAAGTGTGATGCCTCGGCTTTATTCTCTTTTCTTAAGATTGGTTTGGCTATCGGAGCCTTTTGTGATTCCATAGGATATTTAGGTCTGTTTTTTTTCTATTTCTGGAAAAAACCAGTCATTGTAATTTTTATAGGGATAACATTGAATCTACAGATGGCTTTGGGTAGTATGGATATTTTAACAAAATTAATTCTAATCTGAGCATATGAGGTATCTTACCACTTCTTTCTATCATCTTCAATATTTCTCATTCATGACTCATAATTTTCAGTGTACAGATCTTTCACATTCTTGGTTAAATTTATTCATAAGTATTTTTTTATGCTATTGTGAATAAGAGTGTTTTCTATATTTCTTTTTTCAGATAATTTTTATTTTACAGAAACACATCAGCAGCCCACCATTGGGTGGAGCTGGAGACTGTGTTCCACAGTTGGGCAGGGTCACCGTCTGGGCTGCTGAGTTGGATGGTACTGCAGGCTTTGCGCTATGGTTGAGTGGGGTCGTTCGTTGGGCTCCCCGCATGGGCAAGGCCGCGGGCTGTGTTCAGTCAGGTAGAGCCATGTGCTGGGCTCCGCTGCAGGGTTGGTTGGTAGGCGGGACTGTAAGGATGCTAATGGTCACTTTTCAGGTTTTCTGGTTTTCCAGAACCAGATGCTTTGCTCACCAGTTGGGTAGGGCTCCCTGCCTAGGTGGGCCATAGTATATGCTCTGTGGATTCCAGGTATCCATGGCTATGCTTTCTGGTGGTGACGGTCTTAAAGGTTACGCTGAGCAGTTGAACCTGCCAGTTTGCTTTCTTTCTGGGAGGACAGTAGAATGTGCTCCACAGCTAGAATGGCCTGTTGGCTGGGAATCTAAACCAGCGGAACTGCCAAATGAACTCTCTCTCCAGATCGGGCCACCAGCTTGCCTCTACAAATGGGTGAAGCTGCTGGCTGGTATCTATGCTCAGGTGATTTTGCAAGCAGAAACATGGTCCACCTAGATCTGGGTACTGGTTGCTGTAAGCCTGCCCCTTTCTTCATCTCTAACTGATTCCTAGTGGTCAAGATCCGCAAGTTCCTCCAGTGATCCCCATGAAGTGGGACCCGAGCGAACCTCCCAGATTGTATTTAATAGTGCTGGGAAGCTGGATGCCCCCTTGGGCTCTGTAGTGCCCACGGGAGAGACTGCAAGTCCAGGGGGCACTCGGTACAGTACGGTGCTGGCCTGGGAGAGGAACAATGTGGTCAAATTGGAACAACCTGTTTTTAGCTTTCTAGTGTGGTTTTTCTCAGTCTCCGTTTTTCATAGGGGTGCTTCAGACTCACCCCTGGATTCTAGAATTTTCACAGTGGTAGTTGTCTACAGATAGTTGCTAGCTGGTCTCTTTGTGAGGGGTGATGATTAGAACAACTTTTGGTACGATATTGATGATGTTGCTGTCCTTTTGTTGGGTGATTTAAATAGCCTTTTCAAGTAATGTTCAAGTCTTCAGGGGAAAAAGCAAACTTCCATGTCCCAGATTTCTCTGTCTTCTATCTCTCTTCCGGATATTCTAAGGAAGTGTGTGTGTATAGGGTGGGGCAGGTGCGGTGAAGTAAGGATTTATGCAGGTTTTTGATAAAATGAGAGGGTCAAGGTATTTAGCCTTTGTTATTCTGACTCCTCAAATATTAAGTTCAGTGACTTCTGTTCATTTGGTTATTCTTTCCCTTGTTGGCTTAGTAGTCTCAGTGTCTGGATTCTGTCCACTTGGCCAGAGCCTGGTGGTGCTTCCTGGATGACATGGTCTCTTCTATCCCCTACAGCCTTATTTACCCCTCTGAGGTCTGCCATGACTTGCATTCAGTCCTGGGTGACTTGCTGTTCTCCCTTCACCAGGGAGGCATCTCTGTGGAAACTCTGCAGCCAATCTCTCCATCTCTTCTGAGCTCAGTCTATGCTGCCAAGGAACCAACAGTGACTCAGTGAGCTGTGTATTACTAAGGTTATTTTGGGATGGTAGTAGACCAAGTATGTATTGGGCAGCCAGCAAATCAGCTGCCTCCCAGAGGCACAACAGTAAGGTTTCCCTGTACCTCTTGCTTTGGTATTTGAGGGGGGCCCAAATAAAAACTGGAATTATTTTCTGGAGGGCGGGCCTCTTGTGGTACAGGCTTCCACTGCTGGGTGAGTGTTCTAGGAACCCATCTCTATCAGTGTACCATCTGGTGTTGTTGTGAAAGTCTGCATTTGGTTTCAGTGAATTTTGAAGACTCAGTGCATTTGACCTTTACGTGATGGGTGATTTATGCATATACCTGCCCACACTGTGCTGAGTGTTCAGCAATTTTTGCCTGAAAGTGGCGTGAACCCCATGCCCCACCGTCTCTATTCACCTGATCTCACCCCAAGCACTCTTTTTTGTTTGTTTGTTTCCTTCATGAAAAAAGTCCTCAAAGGGAAACTTTTGCCCATGTGGGTGCGGTGAAACAAAAAACAGCAGAAGCACTAAAAGGCATCAAATTTAATGAATTCAAAACCTGTTTTGAGCAGTGGAAAAAATCTTGATAGGTGTCTTGCATCAAATGGAGAGTACTTTGAAGGTGACTGAAGTTTAAACATGTAAGGATAAATACACAATTTTTTATAAAAAAATTCCAGTTTTTGTGGGTGTCCCCCCTTGTATCTCACATATCTTCTCTCTAAGTGGATGCTCCAAGAAGAAAAATGGGAGGAATAATTACTTGCTCTCTTTTTCCTCTCTTCTCCTTTTGCCCTGGTCGATACTTGAGTGCTAGGAAAATTATCCGTCTTCATATTCTCTACATTGTAAAAACACTTTATGATCTGAGTTACTCATGCTTATTTGCTGTTATGATAAATAAATTTAAAGAACTCTTTTGTAACAGTAATTTTATATCCCAAAGCCTGAATATTATCTTTTCATTTTGCATTTCTTCTATGATAGGATCCAGTCCTCCCACAAACAAGTGGATGTCTCCAATGGTTTAGAAAAGGCAAAAGCTAAAAATTATTTAAAAACTTTCTGTAATGTTACTATCTAATGGAAGAAATAGGTATGGGCATTATATTCATGGAGCTTAACATCTACTCCCGATTCAGACAGAATATTTTCTTGACTGACTGATTTTTTTTCACTTTTAAACTAGCTGGGATAATTTGGGTAAATGATATAGAAATTTGAATTTTTTTTCCTCAAGGGAAATGTTTTAATTCTTAAATTATGACATTTAGGGAAAAAATTTTATTATAATTTTACAGTTATATTTGAGATTGTTTTATTTTTTATACACTTTAAAATAGATAGTACTATAAAAGGGTGTCTACATAGAACATATGGTAATTACTGTTTTTTCTTTACTCCAGGTAAGTGGTTTGACTGTGATTTTTACTATAAACTGTATATAATTTCCATGTGATTCCTTCTACTTCTCATTGTCTGTGCTAAGCTTTTTCATACCACACCAGTGGTGTGGGAATTCTGTAGTCGTCGGAACAGCTTCTGTAAGTCATTTCAGAACTGATGCTAAGGAGGTGGGTAAATTTTATGTGCTACAATCAATTTAATTTCTAGAACTAATCTGTATTAAGAGGTGAGTAATAAAAGCACCATTTGATCTTTGCAATTTATGTAGAAAAGGAATTTGGCTTAGTTTTTACATCTAGGGTAGTGATTGACACATAACAGACATTCAATAAATACCCACTGTTGCTATTTTTACTAGTTTTCTACTTGATAATTATCTATAATTTCACATTAAAAGATAATTAAATACTGAGCAGTTACTGGAGGGTCTGAGATATCTAGTGAATTTTCTCTTCTATACTCTATTATTTTCAAAACTTGTTAGAAAAGCCTTCAGTAAAAATCTTTTTTTTTTTTTAAAGAGTGTTTTGATAGAGCCAGTGAAAGGGATGTACTGAGTGATTTGAGTCTTGCCTCAAGATTATTCTTCAGACCTTTATATTTTGATTTATTTTATCTTTGCAATATTATAGATGACAGAATTACTCCCTTTTTTATTATCTGATCTCAGCATTATTAATCACTTTACGCAAATACCTCTCTTTAAAGCTACCAACGATCTCTCTCTTTTTTTAAACCCAATTGTCTCTTCAAAATCTCCATCTTTCGAGTTCCTTTTCAGCCTGTGACGTGTGGACCGTCCTTCTTTCTAGCTCCACTCCTTTCATTTTCCAATGCTATTTAGATTCTTCTGACACTCTGTTATGGTTTTTTTGCAGAGAATGCGTGACACTCTTCTGCACCTCGTTCTCGCTTTGCCCTTAGCAATGCAGGCATTTTCAAACCTTGGTTCTGCAATATAGTTTTTATATTACTTTTTTCATTTTTGTAGTAGGCAGATTCTAAAGGAATACTCCTGCCCCAGTGAGCGAATCTTCTTGTACTCATACACTATTCTTGAATCTTTGCTGGACTTTTGATTTGCAGGTAACTGATAGAATGTGATAGAAGAGACACTGGGTAAATTCTGAGGCCAGGGCAGAGGAAGCTTTACAGTTTCCATCTAGAGTTCTTAGAACAGTCTTGCTTAAAGGTTTGAGCTACTATCTAAGATACCCACTATCATGAAGTATCTATGACTGAGAGGCCACTTGCAGGTGTTCTGGGTGACAGTCCTAGTTGAGCCCAGCCCTCCAACCATCTTTGTCAGTGTGGGTAGTGCAGCCATTGGGGGTCACAAGTAAGTTCATTTGCCAGCTGAGTAGTGTTCTGTGAACACCATGTAGAGCAGGAGTATGGCCCAGCTAAGCCTTGCTTGAATTCCTGATTGACAAAGTCATGAGATATAATACGATTATTGTTATTTTAGGTCAGAAGGAGGAAATGACTGTATAGCAAATTATACAGAGACTACTGGTTGTCTACACAGCAAAAAGAAAGGTTCCCTACAGCACAGCATTCAGAAAACTAAATTTCAAGTAGATTAAAGACATAAATTTAAAAAGCATAATTTAAAACTCTTAGAAGAAAATATAGGAGCAAATAGTTATGGTCTTGAATTATGGAGAGATTTCTGAAATAACGCAAAGCCTACAAATCAAAAATGGTAAGATTAATAAATTTAATTACAGTTAAAATATCTTTGCCTCAAGTGAGACCATTAAAAAAGTGAAGAGACAAGCCACACTCCAGGAAAGGATATGATCAAGGTTTCTCCTACAAGTAATTAGTACTCAGAACATTGAAAGAACCCTACATTTCAGTATGAGAAACAGAAACAACTAAGTAGAAAATAGGCAAAAGCTATGAAGATGTAATTCATAGTTGATAATCCAGAGGTAAAAAGGAAAAGTAAATTAATACCACAGTCAGATATTATTTTACATTCTTCACTTTAGTAAAAATTTTTTAAAATCCAATTTCAATGCTCTGGCTGGTGTAGCTTAGTGGATTGAGCGGGTGCCTACAACCCAAAAGGTCACTGGTTTGATTCCCAGTCAGGGCACATGCCTGGGTTGCAGACCAGGTCCCCTGTAGGGGGCACACGAGAGGCAAGCACACATTGATTTTTCGCTCCCTCTTTTTCTCCCTCCTTTCCCTCTGTCTATAAAAATAAACTAAATCTTAAAAAAAAATAAAAATCCAATTTCATCACTAAATATTGTTTAAGATGTAGAGAAATTAGCACTGTTAATGTAGGTTAGAGGAGGGATAGGCAATCTCTTACAGGCCCTGACAGTTTAGAAGGGCTGGGGAACTCAAATTTTCAGGGGCACCCATCCAGATGCCCATCTTATATACATCAGGGGCTCAAGTATCTCTGAGCAGGAGTTAGCGTGACAGATCTGCCTTAGTTTAGCATTCAGTTATTTTTGAAAGTCTGTAACTTGAGTTTGGTGTTTAGGTCTTTCTTCTCTTCCATGTTAGGAGATAAGGGCTTCTTTTTAAGCTGCACAGTAGGCTCTCTATCCTTCATTATTTTCTGTTACCGTTAGCCATTGAACAACATGTGGCTAGAGGCACCAACCTCCCAGGCAGTGGAAAAGCCATGCACATAACTACCATCGCCCTTCCACATAAGCAGATTTCCAGCCGTGGAGCTGACTCTTGAACAACGCAGGTTTCAGCTGCATGGGTAAGTGTGAGTGTAGGTGGACCCGCACGGTTCAAACTGCTTTGTCCAAGGGACAACTGTAGTTGTTAATGGCTCCCAGCTTTCGTTATCTCTGTAGGGCAGCAGTGCACCTTTGTGATAACCAGCGATTCCACAGCCCTTGTTGCCATGCTCCCCTACCCTCCTTAATTCTCAAATTCTCCAGCATCAGCCAGGGTGGTCCTCCATGCTAGCATACTTTTCCTAGTCACCACTGATAAATGTTTAAGCCGTTGGTCCACTATCTTGTGTCATGGACTGTTAGTGCCCCATATACCATCCAATTATTGTCCGACAGTGAGCAATCCTTTTGACTCCACTGAGCAATCCTACTGGGGCAGGGGGAGTAAAAAAATAAAAAAGAAATAAAAACTCTATTTTATAGTCTTCTTTCTTCGACTACGCTTGGTACCAACTGTGTCTCTGGACCTTTGGGCAGCAGATGGAGTTAGGATTTTAAGAGGTTTATTGGAGGGTAACATCAGTACGTATTAAAAGGGGAAGAAGGATCACGATTGCGAAGGGAAAGGCTTCATGCTGTGAAGCTTACCTGAGAGTCTGTGTGGACCAACCCAGTCAGGAGCTCCAGAGTAAACACTACCCATGAGAGGACTCTGACTTTGGTCAGAAGTAGCCCGGCTCTAGTAACTCCATTCTGTTCATTCTCTGGAGACTTCCCAGGAAGAGTATGGCAGCCCGAAGGTGCCACCACCAAGAAACCATCCGTTAACTGCACTCCTTCCAGCTGAATGGCAAGTTCTTCCTCGAAGGGCGTTCCCAGCTGTAAACCTCCAGGGTTCATACAATACTGAAGGGAAATGAATGCTTTTATGTCCATCAAATGACAAATTAGGTTAATTACCTGAAATTTCATATACTCAACCATTTTTGACCTCTAAAACTCAAATTTTTATGGTTTCTGAATTTAATAACACTAGAATGTTCACAGTGGCTTTCTGTACAATAGCCTAAAACTGGAAACAGTGTAATTGCCCATTAGTGGAACGGCTATGCAACCTGTAGTATATCAATGCAACTCCTACTACACTGCACTGATGAGGTATGTTGTACGCAGCTACCACTACATGTACCATTGATGAATCGCTTATGTTGACACAATGTTGAGGGGAAAAAAAGCCAGATACAAAAGAATACACACTCTGTGATTTCATTTCTATAAAGTTTAAAAACACAAAAAACTAACTAAACATCTGGTTCCATTCAGGAGACTGTATTGGAAGGGCGCCTACTGAGGTGCTGGAACCTTTCCATATCTTGTTCTGGGAAGTGGCTACACAAGTGTACATACAAGTAAAACTTTATTACACGGAACACTTAAGATTTGTGTATTTTCCTGCCTGTAAATTATACTCCATATAGAGGAAAAGCAGTATCATTGCAGTACCTTTGTAGAAAAAATAGGAACAATATTGTATATTCACATGATGCAATATTACATAACAGAGAGATATATGAACTAGAATAAGCTTACGGATTTTAAACACAAGTTTAAAAACTAAAGTTGCAAACTAATGTGTTTGACATATTATCATTTATGTAAAATTTCAAAACAACCCTAGCTCACTTCTGTTGTCTATGAATAGTAAAAGTGTACAATATATGGCCTAGGAAACAGACAAAACAATCATGATAGTTGTATATTATCATAATAGGAAAGGAAGAAGGTGGGACTGAGAAGGGGGATAAAGAGTCCTTCGACTATATTTATAATTCTTTCATTTATTAAAACTTGAGGCATATTTGACAATATGTTAACTTTTGATAATTTTGGCTGTTTGGTTACAGTTCAGAAGGGAAGCAGCACCATTGTTCCTTACTTGAAATAAGGGACTTGTTGTAGGAATGAAGCGGAAGGCAATGGCGGGAGCAGGGGAAAAAGTGCACGGAGGCGGCTCTTTGGCAATAAACCTAAAATCACTATGGGTCTTCTAGGATGGCATTTGGGAAAAAAAGCTGGACATGAGGGTGGGGTTTTTCAAGCAAGGATCAAGTGGAACCCATAAAAACAAGCCGGAAGCCCCCTGTTCTGGTTTTCATTGACCTCAAAGTTGTCACTGACCTGCACAGCCATGCACTCATCTGGCTTAGGACTTGGAGAAGCTGGTAGAGCTCTAGTGAGAACTTGAGGCAGTGAGAACCCAGCTGCTGTGAAAAGGTGAGTCAGCTAAAAACCTTGTGTATTCTCTGTGTCTAGCCCTCACCTGGAGACAGGGAAGGGAGTGTTGGGAAACATGTTTCCAGCTTAGCTAAGTTGGCAGAAGCCAAGTGCATACGTTTTCTTCTTTTCACTTATATTTATTTTCTGATTAGAAATTACATGCATTTTTTTTGTAGATTCAAAGCTCCTTAGGAATAGTGTTATACCTTTACAAAACCTATTGCATCTTTAGTATCTTGCACACACAATTTCTCAATCTGTATGTGTTAAATGAATAGTAATAAAATGAAAAAACTTATAAATACCTATTACTTGTTTGGTGTCTTCTCCCAAGAAGCAGCCCTGCCTCTTTTCAGAGAACCTTCTGGTAGACTGCAAAATGAATATTAGTGTTACTTATTTTGGAAGAACCCAATTTATATTGAAAATTTTGACAGCACATCTGTCTGTCTTGAGTTAAGCCAATAATAAAGATCTATTATTCTCTGATATATCGGATTAATTTTTGCAGAATTCTCAAATGGACATGCCCCATGGCACTATCAAATTATCTGGACTTCTTTTTCTTGCATTTCATGAGCAGCGTCTTGCCATTAATATTTTAATGGTATTAGTGACTCCCCTGAGCCTGGGAAGGCTACTGTAGATCAATTAAAGACAGGTGTAGGCTCAGAAGATGAATAGTATGACCTGGTACATGCTGTGTCTTCTCCCAGATAGTTTGCTCACTTTCCACACGTGAGAACATACTACCACAGGCCGTGAGCAGCGGTAATCACATTCTCTGATGGAGTGGCGGGAACGGCCTGAGGAAAATGGCTCCTTACAGTCGTGTTCCTTAGCATATCTCACTGCTATTGATGTCATTCTGCAATACATTTTGTTAGGTGGTAAGTTAGAAGAGTTCTGAATGTATTGAGTTTTTCTACACAGAAATGAACATGTATTGATTTTCATTAGCTTGCAGGTTTTTCATCTTATTATTTAGTCCACAGACCAGGAGATTTCTTTATCTTATTGATTTGCTTCCTTAGTCCTTACAGTGGGTTTCCCGTTGATTTTTTTAGGTCCTCAAATGGCTGTGTAATGTTCTTGCTTGCACTGGGGTGAACTGTTTTTTTTTTTTAACCATATGTGGGAAACCCACTAAGTTTATTATTATCTTCCTTGTAGGGAATAAAATGAAGATGTCTGAAACTTTGGTCATAAATAAATTGCCATTGTGCAAGTGGTATAAGAAAGAAGGAAGAAACTCAAACGATCATATATTTACCAATGGAACCTGATATTTACTCATTTAAGAGAATTTTAGGGAGAAGTTTAGCCTTTTCCCTCAATCACACACACACACACACACACACACACAGTGGATGATGCCTTGGGTTGTTTTCCTCTATCTATATGCTTCATTTATAACTAAGGACTTTGCCAGCTGCCTAGGCACTATAGAGATTAAGAACACATATACCATAGTTCTTATTTTTGAGGGTTAAAAGACATAATTTCATTGTAGTCAGAAAAAATATTTCAAGGAAGCTACAATTAGGCAGAATGATTTTATTCACCCTTCTGCACACAAATAAAAGGCCCTTAGTGCCGGGGAGGAGGGGAGAGTTTAGAAAGCAGTGTTAGGTGGTGTGGCAGCTCTGTGTCTTGCCCCCTCACTCCATCCTGAGCCACATCTTGATAGCAACAGGTATAAGAATATGGAGATCCGTGAGATAGGTGAGGCCTTGGGAAAAGTGAGCCTCATGGAAGAGTTCTCCAAGCCACGATGGTGAAACAGAGAACAGAAATGCTGATGCGGTCTGTCCAGCAGGAGGAGGTTGGAGACTACCTGCCAGTTTTCCAGAGTTGGGCAGGAGGTGTCACAGTGTATGTGGCCCCTTGAACTCTTGTGGACTCGGGGAGAAAGCACTCTTGAGCAGGCAAGTGACTGATGGTCAAGACAACGAAGGCAGCTGGATCAGTGCCACCAGGGACGGGATGATGACATGTTTATACCCCAGGAGACTGCCAACATGGCAGGGAACGTGCTGAAGTGTCAGATGAAATAAAAAGTGTCATCTGATGGAGAGAGACCAGCTAGACCCAAAACAAATATGGTTAAGAGAATGCCTTTTCCCAACCCAGAAAACCTCTACACGAAGGTATTAGAGAAAGAAAACACTTTTATTTTTGAATAAGCATTAAGCCAGAATGTGATGCACATCACTGACAATCTGCTAGGAGATTAAGAAGACAAAAATCTCCCTCTTTTATCTAGGCAAGCAGGTACAACTCATTACATATGTGCTCTGAAGATAAACGGTAACTAGTCACACATAGTTAATTCCAGATTTACCTGGGAATTGGAGTGATCATCTGTGTTACTTTATTGACTTTAGATAAAGGGAAATTTACACTTTTCATATCTTTATGACAGAACGTGGTTTTGTAACTTGGAGGCAGATGCCTGTGGAAATGAGGACCCCCCCCAGCCAGACTAGGAGATGTGGGTACTATCCCACTTGATATTTGCTTTTCCAAAGAATGGCTCCCAGGTCATTGAGAAAGGCATTTCTAGGTTGTAAAACTGGCAAGAGTTTTATTTTTTTTAAAGTTCTACATACATTTATAATTACGAGTTTGTAAAAATATGCTCTAAGAAAAAGAAGGGGGGGTACTTCTTCCCTCATTTTTAACAGGGAGAATTAAACCTCTCGTTTTACATTCATATTTGTCCTTACAAACCCACAGAAATTCTAGCAGCATTTAAGCCTCCTGAGTATCAGTCTTATGGTAAAGGAGGGGGTGGGGGGAAAATCACAAATAAGACTGTGTATTATTTCTACCTGAGATATCACTCAGTTTGACAAGATTTACCTGGAAGCTAGACAACTGGGACCTTGAGATAAACATTCAGTTCAATCTAAAGTTGTGTCCTATGAAGCTGCACCTGTTCTGTATAGACTTACACAGATGCGCCTCATTCCTGACCTAGGAACAGATGGGCAGAGCCAGGGATGGCCAGCAGGGGCAGACGCATCTGCCTCCGGACAATACCTACACTTTCTATGTAGATTGTGATGTGCAAAAGGTTGGGAAATATTGGCCTTTACCTTTGTTTCTTGGTTCTGCAGGTTACCTGGCAAGCTTAGAAATGACAGCAATCAGAGGGTTACCACAATGCTTGCTTGTTTAGAAGGTTCTCAGTTGCCATCTGTAGTTTGAAGGAATACGGGCTGAGCAAACATTATACACAGATAGGAGATTTGATGGGGTAAGAGTGAGGTGTGAACACAGTGCAGCAGAGTGGAATTGTCAAAAACTTTCAGAGAATAGCTTATACCCTGCCCAAGGCAATCCTTAGGGACTCCAGTTTGCAGAGAGAAGGATTAATTGATATTTTTCAGATGTCACATCACATTAGCACACATAGACAAAGTCAAGTGTTTATCCCTTTCAATGGCAACGTGAAGTGGTGGCTGGCTGTTTGAGTGTCGTATGGTCACTTTGGTGATCTGGATTGATCTTTTATCTATTGCTAGCATCCTGATCCCTAAAACTCTCCTGTTTCATGTATCATGGTCAGTTGAGTGATAGAGTAAAGGAATTTTATAGAGTTGTCATCAGTCAAGGGACATATCCTGAAAACCTATCCAAGCTAGGTTTTATTTGACTAAAGATACAGGCCGTTTTTTAAAGTTAGATATTTGACTAAAGGTACGGACTGTTTTTTAAAGTTAGAAATGATGGCCGAAATGAAAGCTCTTATTATTGGCTTCTTAATATTTTCCTAGTGCCCATTTATTCCTCTACTTCTCACTTTTTCTGAATATGTCTTATGTGGCAGGGACTACCATAGACACTATGAATGAGATGATGAACCAGGCACAGTCTTGGCATTCAATGAGCTCACAGCTTTGTAGGGGGCAAAGACATGTTAATAGATATGTTATAATACCACAGGCCAATCAATATAGGAATATCAACTAGTAAGGCAGCAGTTAACTTTGCTGAAAGTTTCACAGATACTTTCAAACACAAGGGTCTTCAGTGGTTCCCCAGGGCAACAATATTTTATTCTACTCGGCCTA